>OZ059811.1:6985516-7072662 GCA_964057025.1 Standfussiana lucernea
GGAGGTAGGGCGGCTCTACGTTCGACCTCGGCGTCCACCTCATCGAGGTGTCGTTGGTCTACTGGTTGTAAACTGGGAGAGCACTGAGATTCCAGGCTGTCGGCTAGGCATTCTGCCTTTTCAGAGTCATCGAAAGCGACGCTCTTGTCAGGACGAACGAGAGGAGGCATCGAAGCCTCTTCGGTTTTGCGCATCTTTCTCTGCAGTTGCCAGAAAGCTTGGTGAGTGGGCTCGAGTTCGCTCAGCGTCTTGTCCCATTGACTGGAACGGTGCTCACTGACGCGGTTCTTTACAGCGAGCTGTAAATTACGCATGTGAGCCTTGTTCGCGTCGCAAGGAAAGTTGCTGTAGGCACGGATGGCCGCGTTCTTCTCGGTTATCAGTTCACGTACGTCAGCGGGCAGTCTCCAGCGATGATCGCTGATTGCTGGGACTTCCCGTGAACAATCCTTCAGTACGGATTGAACGTGTTCTGTAAACGAGTTGATGGCGGCCGTCGTGTCTTCGACCGAGATGATGTGTTCGGGAATTTTATCCAGGTGAGGTGACGTGGTGGAATTCAGCTTTTCGCTGACTTTCCTCCAGTCGGTAATCACTTGGGAAGGCGGGGGCTTGCTGGGGTCAGAAGGACCTGAGCGGGGAACTAAGTGCACGAGCACTGGGCGGTGGTCGGAATCAAGCTCGTGTAGCGTCTCAATGAGATGCAGCTTTAAGCTGACATTCTTGAGCAGCGCTATATCGAGCACGTCAGAACGATGATCGGGATCATGCGGGTAGTGAGTGTGCTCCATAGGAGCGATGGGGTCAAAGTTAAGGGAGGCCCCTAGGTCGAACACGAGGCGTCCTCTGGCAGAGGTCGTCGTGCTGTTCCAGGCGGGGTGTTTGGCGTTGAGGTCGCCCGCTATAATAACGGAGTCGCTCAAGCCGAAGAGGACTGTGAGGTCCTTGGTGAGTGAGATATTCTCAGCGGTCGAACCGCCGGGAGGGATGTACGCAGAGATTATGCTGATCGGTTGATGACCGGTCATGCCGAGCCGACAGATGGATACCTCGAGGAGAGACTCTAACGGAGGGGGATCTATCGGGATGCAGTGCAGCTCCTTTTTATAATAAATGAGTGTACCGCCCTTGTGACAGCGAGACCGATCATTGCGAACTATGCGATAGTTTGCAATTCTCGGATCACGGTGGCTAGGCTTGAGAAAGGTTTCCTGTATGAGGAGGATATCCAGTTGATGGTCGCGGAGGAATGTGGCGATCTCATCACGCTGGCCGTTAATGCCGTTGGCATTAAAGTAGCCTAGTTTTAGGGATCGGGGCTTGGTACACGTTACTAATTTGTTCCTATCCATAATAAATTAGTTGTGGTTAAGGGCGCGGATGGCTTTTTCGATGGTGGGGTACCGTTTGAAAATCTTGCCATATTCGATGGCAGATTTCTTAGCGGCCCTGATTTCGTTTGCCATTCGGTCCGCTTCCGGGGTACAAAATACCTGGAAGGCACCGAGGATGACGTCGAAATTAGTTTCCTCCTCAGCGGCCACGGGGCCAGGAGGCGCGGGTGCGGTAACGGGGGCGACCATAGGGGAGGGAGCGGGCGCAGGGGTAGAAGGGAGCCCGGGAGTGGGGTTGGCTTGAGCCTTAGAGAGAGCTGGGAAAGCTCTTTGGTGATTCTCGGAGGTCCAGGGAGTGGGCCTTTGAGGACTAAGACGCTCGGGCATCTGAGAAGAGGGAATCTTAACAGAGGGACTCTCTCTCTGTTGACGGGCGAGGGCACGCTTAGCCAGCTTTGAAGATGAAGCCTTGGGGGCTTTGGGGCAGCCACGGTAGTTAGCCGGGTGCCCGGACTGTCCACAGAGAACACAGCTAGGTGGCTCTGTGCACTTGGAGATGTCCTTTGGCCGGGGACAGTCAGCCGTGCTATGGCTACCTAGGCACTTTACGCACCTATGTGGCGCAAAGCAGTTAGCCTGGCTGTGCCCGTACAACTGGCATCTGTGACACTGACCTACAATGTTGGAGCGATATGGCTTCTCAATGGAGATGCCTGAGAGGGAGCAGACCGATTTCACCTTGAAAATCGGGTGATGCCCATCGACAGGTTCGCAGACGACCAGTACCATGTCGTACTGGTCGCCTCCCCTAGCCTTATGAAGGCGGTGGACTGTGATGACAGGGATACCCTGTCCTTTGAGGTCCTCGAGGATGTCCTCCGTGGGGATTTCCTTTGGGATCCGCCTGATCACCACACGGGTGGGCTTCTCCTCAGGAAGGGAGTAGGTGTGGAATGAGACATTCCGAGCACGAAGGTGACGGGAGAGTTCCCTATAGTCATTGGTCGTAGGGACCGTGACTTTGATGCCCTGCTGGGTGCTACGGGCGGATGTGTATTGGATCTTGCGATCCATGCACATCTTCGAGACTTCAGTCCACTTGGACTTGTCTTGAATGAAGAGCGGGGGAGGGGGCTTGAGCTTCTTAGCCGAAGCTGAGGCGGAATTGGTAGCCCTAGGGCTAGAAGGCCTACTGGTCTGGGCATCGGCGGGGGAGGGGGCGCGGGAGGACGCGGCGACCGGTTTTTTGGCCGAACTGGCCTGGGAGTTCTTCCCCTTCTTCCTCTTGCCCTTTCCGACGACTTGGTAGTCGTCTTCGGAGGACGAGGAGGCGGAGGAGGAATCCGACATGGATTCCGAGTCGGAGTGGGGCACTGACGTGTCCATCCTCTCGGAATCGGGTTGAGACGCGGTTTGAGCCGTTGTTCCGGAAACAACGGCAGCTAAGGACTCCGGCATTTTCGGAATGCCTTTGTCCGCGGGTTGGGACGACAGCGGGCTGTCGAGGACATCGCTGAAATCCGCGATAGGGTTTCGCTGGATCGCAGCGAGCTTGGCGCCGTACTTCTTTTTGAAGTACTCGTCCTCAAATAAAACTTGCCGGACAAACTCCAAAAGGAGTTGGTCAGACATGTTTTTGACCTAAATTGTCAGCTAGAAAGAAACTGGCATTGAGAGTGAAGCTCTCAAACCTACGCCTAACAACCTAACAATCCTAGCACCCCGGGTGGATGGGCCCGGGGGTGTGTACCCTCTCTGCCGGGGGTAGGCAGAGAGGTGAGTACCTAAGGTGTGCCCTAAGCTGTGTGATCCCGCTGTCAGTCTTATTGTACAGCGGGTCCCTATGGGTCTTGCGACCAAACCGGGCCGAAGGGGTAGACACTCCCAACCGTCCCGGGTGCAAGCTGAAAGAGAACGGGGTTAAGCGTCTGGTCGCGACTAGGAGATCCCCCAAGGCCGCGGCTCCAGAGCCCTTCCGATTGATGCCTAGCCCTGAAGGGGTTCGGCGGGTGAGTCGGGTCAACACCCTCTTGGTTTCGTTGGCACCGTGAGGTTTCCACCAAGAACCACGAAACTGTGGCTTTTCCCTGAAGGGGCACAGACGTTTTTGACGATAATTCCGTAAAGGAATTGAACAAGAGTTGTCTTGAAAAAGACACCAAATGTTCGGGGGTGTAGTCGGCGACTACGATGACGTCACGAGGGCGCGACGAACCGATGACAGCAGGCGGCGGGTGGGGGTGCGAGCAGGGAGAGCGGGCACGTCCGTACGCAGCGGCGGTCAGGCGGCGAATAATGTTTAAAAAATGTTTTTTTTTTTTTTTTTTGTGTATGGCATCTCGCAGTTCAACCTAGGAGGTTGTCGTCTGCTTAACCGGTCTATCCTGTGGATGCCTTGAATTTAAGGCCTCCAGCCAGGGCAAAAAACTTACAAACTAAGCGACTACACGCTAAGGGTGCCCCCTGTGGGGCTCGGACCTCAGCTTAGGGCGTCGCTGGGGGAGGGCAGCAAGGGGACAGGCTGGATCTGAGTGGAATTAATTAGGGGCTGGTTTAAAACTACTGGCTCAGCAACGCGGGCTGGCTCGAGCAAGGGTCGGGGAGGGCAATTACCGGGACGTCGCGACGGACCTCGACGGCGAGGGCGGAAAGACGGCGGTTTGAACCGGGGTATACGCTTGAGGAGCGTACTCGTTTCTCTACGGCTCTCCTGGAGGAGAGTGATAGCGTCGTCGGGAGTTACGAGTGTGTGCCTTGGACGGCGAACCTGACTGATACGCGAGGGGTCGTATCGGGCGGCCGATGCGATCAGGGGATTACGATGTTTTATTGCACGATCGAAGAAACGCTTGGTGAGGCGTTTCATGAACTGCAATAAGGTGGGCATCCTAAGGTCTACGTGGAGACGTTCGTTACGTACGTAAAACGGGGCACCCGTGATCCTACGTAAGTATCGGTTTTGGAGAGTCTGCATCCTGTGAATATAACGAGACTTGGTATGTGCGAACACAACACAAGCGTATGACATGATGGGACGGATCACTGCGGTATAGAGACGCAACTTGCACTTGAGTGACAACTTGCTCTTAGCCGCTACCATGAAATGAAGCCTACTCATAGCGAAGGCAGCTCGATCGCGAGCTGCTTTGGTATGTGCCCCGAAGGACAGGTGTTGGTCAAGTATGACTCCTAAGTATTTGGCTTGCTTCTCCCAAGGGATAGGCTTGCCGTACATAGTGATCGGACGGGGTTTAAAAAATGGCGGAGTTCCCGGTATTTATATGCGCGCCGCGTAGCTGTGTCAGTGGGAGGGGTACACGGCTAACGAAACAAATTCATAAAGCGCGCAGGCGCGCGCAAGCTCTCGACCGGCGCAACGTCGTATGGGATGAGTAGAGATATCGGTAGACGTTTCGTTCGATTTTCGAACATCACCTAATAATAATTTGTATTGTATTCTCGGTACTTGCATATTTGTAATAGGCAAAATTATGTTTTTTTTTTTTTTTTTTTTTTTTTTTTTTTTTTTTACCAGATTTATATTATATTTTAGACCATATTGATTCGTGTGTAAAAAAAAAAAAAAAAAAAAAAAAAAAAAAAAATGTGTGATTGATTACACGTATAGTTCTATTCTACTAGGTACTGACGTAAAATTAAGTAAGTAAGTAAGTAGGTAGGTAGGTAGGTAGGTAGGTAGGTTGAGGTATATATATGTGTGTGTTATTATAAAACGTTTTGACTCTCTGTATTAAAGAAATGAATATTGTTCATATTCATGATAGTTTTGTTAGCCCTGAAAAGGGCTTTTTGGTGTGCGCTCGGAGAGCGCCGCGATTTGAGAGCGCATGCACGCAACTCTAAGCATCTCGGTGCCTGCCGTGCAGCCGCCGTGGCTGTTTCTTCAGTTGTTTGCGTTTCTTCTATTAAGAAAATGCCATCATGCGACGGTGACGAGCTCGGGACACGTCGAGCGCGTTCTGCACCCCCTTTTTGCCGAGGACGATGGACTCGTACGTACTACGTGCGCGCGGTTGGACGTTGATGAAAACGCACAAAGCACGCGCGCGCCTCACTGCCGTGCACGCACACATATATGTACATAGGTATTACACGTACCTACGTGTACGCACAGTACGCGAGACGCACGCACACTTTTCATTTCAGCCGACTGCGCCGCTGTCGTCGTCGTCGTCGTCGCCGGTGTAACGCGAACGCGACCGTTGCTTACTTCTTAGCGGCGGACGCTTTCTTGGCTGCCGGTTTAGACTTGGGTGTAGCCGCAGCCTTCTTGGGTTTAGGCGCTTTAGGTTTCTTGGTTGGCGGCTTGGCTGTCTTCTTTGCTTTCGGAGCGGCGGCGCCCTTCGCCTTGGCGGGGGCGGCAGCCTTCTTGGGCGTCGGCTTCTTCTTAGCGGCGGCGGCCTTCTTGTCCTTAGCGGCGGCGGCCGACTTCGCCTTGGAAGGTGAACCCGAAGCTGCAGACGCGGACGCGGCGGCGGCCGCTGCCTTCTTGGTCTTGGCTCCAGCCGCCGAGGCGGTCGCCTTCTTCGTTTTCGCGGCCGCAGAGGCGGTCGCCTTGCCGGCGGCCTTGCCAGCGGCGGCGGTGGCGGGTTTCTTGGACGCGGCCGATTTAGACTCGAGCTTGAAGGAACCGGAGGCACCCTTGCCCTTGGTCTGGATCAGCGCGCCAGATTCGACGGCGCTCTTCAGATATTTCCTGATGAACGGAGCCAGTTTCTCAGCGTCGACCTTGTACTGGGCGGCGATGTATTTCTTGATCGCCTGCAGGGAAGATCCGCTGCGCTCCTTCATCTCCTTGATGGCGTTGTTGACCATCTCGGATGTTTTGGGATGAGTCGGCTTCGCCTTCGGTTTCTTCGCGGCGCCGGCGCCGCCGGCCTGCCTCGCCTGTTTCTTCGCTGGTGTAGCGGGTGCCGGAGCCTCGGTAGCGATTGCTGTGTCTGCCATTGCGTATTAATTACTTGATTTGAGTTGACGAGAGAGTGAGAGTAAACACACACACACACGATAATAACGATACGTCACTGTACGACTGACTGTTACGCGTATAAGAGGAGAGAGACTTAGATGTCGCCACTTATAGGATTTACAAATTTCGTATACGTACGCTCAAGTACGACGGAACTTTACCGTAACGAGCGCCGTGATGTCGCGCGACGTTTTCTCGTATGAACGCTTGAAAGTTTTCACTAACACGTATCTAATAAAATAAACAAAAAGAATGGTTAACGCGTCGCAGGGTCACGGGCGTTTGCGATTTCGGATAGGTCATGAAGTGGAGCATGCGGATGTGCGAATGCAGACGGAGTGCGGTGCGCGTTCGGCCGGTGGCGGTGTTTTATTTTGACGACTGAGTACGAAGCGTAGGTCGGGTCGAGTTCAAAACGTTATTTTCTCTATAAAATTGATAGTTAGCCGGGATCGAGGTCGACGCGTCAACAAGGAGGATATCGAGCTTGTGTGGAGACAGGACTTCGTCGATATCACACCGCTATGCGAAGGTATTATCGGCCTAAAAGTGAAGCGTCGTAAAACACCGCGAGCGCCGAGCCGGCTAAGGACGGACGACTCCGTCCAGGACGTGCAACCTATTAATATACTAATATTAAAAGACGAGAGCGCCCTTCGAGGAGTTGACAGTGCGAAGACTGCGATTATCGCATCAGAAAGCGTATTAAACTAGCTCTGCATAAATGACAACAGGTGATCGGGCGGGCGCGCCAGTACCGACCGTGAGCCGTACACTAGCTAGGCAGGCAGGCAGGCAGGCAGGCAGGCAGGCAGGCGCGCAGCCGACGGTTACTGTGTGCGTTTATAATATAATAACGACAGAATAACGTAGTAAACATAGGCGAAATAATAAACGACAAAAAATAAACTCATGAGAAAATAACACAGTGCATCTCTATAACGTAAGTACAACAATAATAATAATACGACATAAACAAACTGCACGCGCGCACCGAAGAACGGGCGGGCGGGCAGGCAGCCGGGCGAGCGAGCTAACGAATAGGTACCTAGGTAGGTAGATTTGTGTTCTACATAAGTGTTAGGGTCTCTAATGTTTTCTTTTATTTTTCAGGTTCGGATAGACAGAAAGAAAGAAAGACGGACGGACGGACGGACTGATGGACTGATGGACTGATGGACTGATTGACTGATGGACTGACGGACTGACGGACTGACGGACTGACGGACTGACGTACTGACGTACTGACGTACTGACGGAAGGATTGAAGGACCGACTGACTTCCTGACTTCAGACAGCAGCAGCGGCGACGACGGTGAACTAAGCAGGGCGCCAATCACGCGTATATGGTAAACGGTCTAAGCCTACGGTCTATTAGTAGTAGTTTGTATGATGATAAGTGAGTATTTAGTGCTGACATAAAGGAATCATTTATATTATGATGTTACTGTGTTTCATTAAGTCTCCACCCATCTCCAAAACCGAAGTAGGTACCTAGCAATTGAATCGCCTGCCACGCCATGCACGCAAGCGGTGGTGGTACTTGTGCTGCGATGTTATTAGTAGGTAGGCAAGTAGTGAGCAGATATATAATATACATAAATGTAGGTAGGTACGTTCTTTTGACAACTCCAATAAAGAAACATTTTAATTGTATCGAATCATATGCGGCCCTGAAAAGGGCCTTTTTTGATGTGCGCATCTACACACGTATGGTCGAACGGTATGATTTTGTTCATCCACAACAAATTAACACCACACCCACACCGTAACGGTAAAGACGCGTAGCCGTGCTTCGAAAATGAGCGCACCGCTCGCTACGACGCACGGTGGGGGCACGCGTGGCGCGAAAAGATCGCGGCAGCGGAGTCCGAGGAGAGACGTGCGTACGTGTATGCGCTACGACGGCTCGAAGCGGAATTTTTGAGTCTGATGCCAGAGAGCAAGCAAACCGATATTGAAGTACTGATGACTAATCGGCGAAATTCTATGCGCGCCTACATCCTTCGGAACTTTACCGTAACGAGAGCTGTGAATCGCTTCCTGTTTTTGCACAATTTTATTGCAATTTTTCACTTTGTGTACATTATGTTTTGTAGGAAAACATCATTATGCACCTGAATCTATGTAACGTGTTATATATCACAGGATTGTTTACAAAATTATCTATCTACTGTCATAATAATTACAGCTATATCTATTCATATTTGAAAGTTATTGTCAAAAAATTAAAGTAGTCTACAAATGTTATCGGTTCAAGAATTTTACGGGTTGAATTACACAAAAACTATTAATGGTGTCTCGACCATACAATCAAAATATAAAAGGTTGATTATGATATCGTGATCTATAATATTCATACTTACGTAAGTCTGTTTTTTCGACCAGTTAAAACCCCTTAACTGTGAGTCGGCAAGTAATTCAAAATATTTACGACCAAAACAAAGCTTTCTTACAACTTTACAAACGGTTTTCTGAAGGGCTAGGTTCACTAAATTACGTTCAGAGCTAGGTCTCGATCTAGGCTACCTGGTGTTTGTTAAACCTAGTAAGTTATAACTATATAGCTCTCCTATTCGAGATTATAAGGATGTTGCACTTACAGTTCGGTTTGACTAAACTCACAATAACTGTTATTGCCCGTATGTCACCGACTATTATATATTGCTCACAGTAAAACTAAAAATACTATTTACATAAGCTTTGGTGACGCTTCGTAGCGCACAAACACGATAATAAAATACGACACGGGTGTGCGCGCACGAGCATCAAGAGCGACTGCAGTTGTTTTGTTTTTTTTTTTGTTGTTTTTTTTATGTTTGGCCACTCGCAGTTCAACTCTAGGGTTGCAATACTGCTCAACCGGACTATCCCTTGGTGACCTCGAATGAATTTAAGGCCCCCAGCCAGGGCTTACAAATTAAATTATTAAATCAATGACCGCTCGCTAAGGGCACCCCCTGTGGGGTTCGGACCTCGGCTTAGGGCGTCATTGATGGGAGGGCAGCTAGGAACAGGCTGGGTCGATAATTATTTATTGGGGTATTTAAAGCTACTGGCTCAGCGGCGCGGGCTGGCTCGTTGGGCAAGGGTCGGGCGGGAGTATTACAGGGGCATCACGATGGGCCTCGGCGGCGAGGCCGGAATACGGAACGCGGTCTGTATTTGTGCTTTTTAATGGTACTGGTTTCCCTGCAGCTTAAATCTTTGTCGTCGAAAGCGACGTTTTTATCTGGGCGGTGAGGAGGGGGGGCATATTGGAAACCTCAGAGGCGCGGCATTTCCTCTGTAGTTCCGAGAAGGCCTGGCGGGTTGGTTTGAGGCAGGTCAGCGTCTTGGCTGTGACTGTTACGCAGCTGAGCAATGCGCCTACTTAATTGGCGCTGTAAAGAGCGTGTTAGATTTATACCGATATAATTAATACATAAACAACATATTTCGTGTTGTAATAAAGTAAATAATTAATTTCTAATGAAATGCAGTAAAACTATAGTCAATAACATCATTTTAAAGGTGTGTTTAAATTTTGGATAGCAAATAAGTATGAATCATGTTTGATTGTCATCGTTTGGAAACATGAATCATACTTGTTTGTCGCCGCTTATAAAAGCGAGTGTTCCGACTTCATTGGATCACTTTGGCTTGAAACGTTGACTGGTACGGCTCTACCATGGCTAGTTCGTTGAGGGTCCTTCACTGGAACGCCCGCGGCCTTCGGAAAAAGGTAGCCCCTCTCCGCCTCCTCCTCAGGGAACAGAAAATCGACGTGGCGCTCATCAGCGAAACGCTCCTGGCCCCCGCTGACAATCCTAGGTTCCCAGGATACGTTTTGTACAGGAAGGATGAGAAGTCATCGCTCGGCATCACCTACCGCGGTCTGGCGGTATTGGTGAAGAGAAGAGTCGTCCACCAACCACTCCCTCCGACGTCACCGGCGACACTCTACGCGCTGGGTGTTCAGCTGCATGTCGCCGGCGAGGACGTCAACATATACGCGTGCTACTGCCCACCAGCGTCCCCTCTCGACTTACCCGAGCTGCGGGCGCTCCTTCGGCAGTCGCCGCACGCGACACTCCTTGCAGGCGACCTCAACGCCAAGCATCCGGCGTGGAATAGCCGGACGACCAACGACAGAGGGAGGCGACTCTTCACAGACGCAGAAGCTAGTGGATACACGGTGTCCGGCCCAGATACGCCTACCCACTACCCGGAGAACCCGAAACAATCACCGGACGTGCTGGACATCGTGATCCACTCAGGACTGAGTGGCCAGATCGCCCAACAGGTCATAGACGACGAGATGCAGTCGGACCACAACCCTGTACTCGTCGTCCTTTCAGGTATGCCGACCAGACTCTCTCCTCCAGCGCCACGTCGTACCACGGACTGGACGAAATTCACAGAAGTGATGGAGACCACCACCCCTACTTGGCCCATCGTCTCCGCCGCGGACGTCGACAGGCTAGCAGCGGAGGTCACCGTTTGCATCCAACGCGCCCTCAATGAGGCGACAACCACCACCACGCAACCGCAGGGGCTTGTTTACAAGCCTCTGCCAAATCATCTGAAGCAGCTGATCGCCCAGAAGAGGCGCCTAAGCAAACGGTGGCAGGACACGGGCTGCCCAAGAGACAAACGCGACCTCAACCGTCTAGCGGAGAAGGTCAGGGCCAAGCTACAGGAGTTCAACACCGCGAGCTGGGAGGAACACATCGACGCCGCCGAGGGAGACTGGCCGTCGATACACAAACTGTGTCGACAGCTCTCAAATACCCCGGCTCCGGTGCGTCCTCTACTCCACAGCGACGGGGCGCCGAGATATACCGCAGCAGACCGAGCGGAGATATTTGCCGAGCACCTGGAGCGTCAATTCCAGCCGAACCCAACCAACGACACCGAGCACATCGCAGCAGTCGAGAGGCACCTTGGAGAGTACTTCGCGACGCCGATAGCTCCCGAAGAGAGCCCCATCTTCTTCTCGCCTTGCGCAGTGAGACGCGCCATCCTCAAAACCAGGCCTAGAAAGGCCCCAGGAGCGGACGGCATCACCAACACAGCGCTGCGCCACTTGCCGTACCGTACGGTCGCGGCACTGGCGCGCCTGTACACGGGGGTACTGCGCACAGGGGTCTTCCCGGCCTTGTGGAAGGAAGGGCGCGTCATCATGCTGCCCAAGGCGCACAAGAACGTGCTGAAGCCGGAGAGCTATCGGCCGATCACTCTCCTCTCCACTGTCTCCAAGGTGTTTGAGCAACTCCTGCTGCGACACCTCTCCGAGTACGTCACGCCTCGCCCGGAGCAGTTTGGGTTCCGCGCTGAGCACTCCACGACGCTCCAGCTGTCGAGGGTACTGCACCTGCTGTCAGCGACACTGAACAAGAAGGAACACGCGGTTGCAGTATTCCTCGACATGGAGAAAGCTTTTGACCGTGTTTGGCATGCCGGTCTGCTCTACAAACTGTCGAAGACAGATGCGCCTCGTCGCTTGATTCAGGTGGTCTCATCATTTCTGTCCCACAGGTCCTTCCGGGTGGTGGTCGACGGCGAGCTCTCGGGCGCCCGCCCAGTCGCTGCGGGCGTGCCACAGGGCAGCTGCGTCTCGCCACTGTGCTACTCATGCTTCACCGACGACATCCCCACCACACACGACACCACGCTCGCGCTGTACGCCGACGACGCCGCGTACATCGCCACCTCGCTCAACGCGAAGCACGCGGCCGTCAAGATGCAGCGCGTGCTCGACCTGCTGCCTGACTGGCTGTCGAAATGGAGGTTGTCGGTGAACGTGGGCAAGACGCAGGCGCTAGTCGCCGGCTCCGCCAAACTCCCACCACCCCTACAGCTGCTGGAAGCCGACATCGCGTGGTCGCCCCGGGTCAAGTACCTAGGGGTCACCATCGACCGTCGGCTCACCATGGAGAGTCACGTCCGCAGCGCCACCGCAAAATGCAGAACGGCCCGCGCTCTGCTACACCCAGTGCTCTCATCCCGCCTCCCGCTGCGTGCCAAGCTGGGCGTGTACAAAACGTACATTCGCCCGCTCCTCACGTACGCCGCCCCAGCCTGGCTCGCCCTCACAAGCGAGTCGACAAAACGCCTACTCCGAGCGCAACAGAGCCTGTCCCTGCGGAAGATCGTCGCCGCCCCTCGCTTTGTGAGGAACGCCACAATTCAGCGGGACCTCAACATCGAGAGCCTGGATGATTTCTGCCGCCGCCTTGCGTCCACAATGTTCGCGCGTGCCGACGCTTCTGCCTGGCCTCACGTCAAGCACATAGCGCCATGGCACGCGCGGCCACCTGACGCGAGGCGCCTACCGCGCGACCTAGTTGCGGACGTGACGACCCCCCCCCCCTGACTTGACGCACCCGGGTAGGGCGCACCCATCAACACGCGGCCTACTCAAACATTGAGACTCCACACACACTACACTCATCCGGTGTGTGCCGTGTGCTAGGTTAATATAGGCACGTCACGCACCGCACCATACAAACATGACTCCCCATTCGTTTAAACTCACGCGATGAATGTGCGGCGCGGGCTCGCTATTCTATCGCCTACACGAGCGGTGTTACACAAACACATTACCGCTCACACACACACACACGGTCCCTTGCCTGGCGCGTAATCGGCTAGACCTGAAAGCGTGACAGGCGGGGGCCAGCAGCCGCGGTAGGGAGCGCCGAGCCACCTCTGTCGCTGGTCGTCATCCGCTAGGCCTCCTCCGGGTAACCGGAGGTCTCACCTGGCGGTGACAGACCGCCGAGGTGGCGTGAAGAAAGCGGCGCTATTTACATAGCACCGTAGCGCCTCCTACCGGACATTTTGACAACTACACATAAGCAAATCGCGTGCGCGCATTTGCCATCGGCCATGGCCTACAAGGCCAACACAGTGAGGGTGCCCGTTGTTGCGGGCACACCAACGACCCCGCGGGAAAAGGACAAAGTCCACAACCCGCCAGCCGCGCTCCCATACGGGGGCGTAGCGATGTCTTCCAGACTGGTACGGAGCTCCCGAAGAAAAATATAGATAAGTATAACTATGGTGATAACTATGTATGGCTATTTTTTTTAATATATAAGTGTATAAGTTATATGTATAATAATATATACCTAGTTGTTATGAAATATTAAATTAAAAATATATATTTCCTGAACAAAGTACTTTCATTTCCCTATTCTGTTCTAAAATAATATTCTTTGAGTATATATAAGTATGTGTATTTAGTGTAGAACTAATTAATTGCTCTTTATTGTTGCTTTTTATTCCTTTATTCTAACATCAGAAGTGGGATATCACCTAATTTGCCCAAAATAACATATCTATGTTTATATACAGGTCATGGAGCCCTCCCAACTACTTGAAGGTCTGGTGAAAGCCATTCAGGAAGCAATAACCTCAAATCGGCGCTCCGATGACATCGCTTTGCCTATCTTCGACCCAGAGAAAAACGATAATGGTGCTGAAGGTTGGTGTCGGAGTATAGAGAAACTTGGCGCTGAATTCAAGTGGACCAGCACCCAGCAAGCTGCCACAGCCGGTAAGGCCCTACGGGGTTCTGCATTAAAATGGTTCGAAGCATGGGAACCAGATACCGAACGGTCTTGGGAAGCTTTGCGTAAGGATATAATAGATTTATATCCAGCAAAGAAAAATTTAACAGAAAAGATGTCAAAGGCCATTTTATATACATCTGAACTTACCGACACATATTGTGAATATGCTAGGGAGAAAGTCAGGCTATTACGAGGCACAAAAGTAGCTTTCACGGAATTGCAGTTGATTGAACTTATTTGCGGTGGCATTAGCGAAGTTAACGTAAGAATGGCAAGCTTAAATAGTTCGATAGGTTCCGTACCAGACTTAATAACGCTATTCTCCACCTATGAAAAAGTCCCCAAAAAGAGATCTTTGGAGATAGCTACAAACTCTGGACAAAACGGTACTAAACGTTTTAAACCTAACATTGAGGTTGGGCACAAAGAAGCAAAAACATGTTACTCGTGTGGAAAGAGTGGTCATCTGATGGCTCGTTGTCCAAAGCTTGAAGCCCACTCCAGTAACCAAGAGACAAATTCTTCAAAAACTTTGCGAACCTTTAAAATTACTTGTTCTTTTTGTAAGAAAGAGGGTCATTCCTTTGAAAAATGCTTTCATCGAGTAGCTTGCACGGTTTGTAATAAGATGGGTCATTCACCCGACAGATGTTTTCATAAAATTGAGCAAAATAAAAACATAAATACCGCAGACACCAAATGACTATCTAGCAAATTTACTAAAATTCACATAAACGGTATCGAAATTCATTCTTTGTTAGACACTGGGGCTGACTGTAGTTTAATAAGAGAATGTGTAGCAAGGCGCCTACAATGTAACTTAGTACCATGTTCATTATATTTAGACGGCATAGGTCATGGTAAACTTCATGTTTTTGCAAAAATAAACGTTCCCGTTCAATGTCGAGACTTGTGTATTGATATAGAATTTTATGTAGCAGCAGATAAAGATTTCCATTACGATTGTATAATAGGCCGTAACGCTGTTAAACACCCCAATGTAGCGATTGTATTAGATTCCTTAAGTACCAAGTTAGTTAACATTAATACTTATACGCCTCAATTGGTAATTGGATCACTTCAAACGCAGATAAATTCTGGTATAGATATAAACTCTCTCACGGTTGCTCTTGCCCATCTAGACACATCCTTACAAAATAGTATAATTGATATCTTTCAAAAGTATCCTCATATTTTACCAACAGACAACAACATAAGTACAGTAACAACAGGTCAGCTTAAAATTCGATTAAAGAGTGATAAAATTATAAACTACCGCCCGTACCGTTTGGCCCCGATTGAAAGGGAGAAGGTTAAACAAATAATTGACGATTTACTTGAAAAAAGAATCATACAGGAAAGTGAATCTGAATATGCGAGCCCTATCCTGCTTGTAAAAAAGAAGGATGGAAGTGACAGGCTTTGCATAGATTATAGAGCATTAAATCAAATTATTGAAAAAGAACGATATCCCCTCCCTCTCATCGAAGACCAAATAGATCGACTAGGGAAGGCTAAATATTACATTGCTATCGATATGAAAAATGGGTTTTATCAGATTGCCATTGAGTCACAGTCCACTAAATACACGGCTTTTGTTACACCTGATGGACATTTTGAATTTTTGAAAATGCCTTTTGGTATATGTAATGGTCCCTCAGTTTTTCAAAAGGCTATTACCAAAGCAGTTAAGCACCTGAAATTCATATTAGTTTATATTGATGACCTGCTAATCCCTTTTAGCACAATACCAGAAGGGCTCGATTATTTAGATCAAACCCTTAACGCTTTAACTAATGCCGGATTTACTATTAATCTTAGCAAATGTAACTTTTTCGAAACCAGCATTGAATACCTAGGCCGTATTATCTCGCAGGAAGGAGTAAAACCCAGTCATAGAAAAGTATCTGCTTTAGTAAACTCTCCAATCCCGACCAACGTAAGACAGGTTAGACAATTTATGGGGCTTGCTAGTTATTTTAGGCGGTTTATACCAGAATTTGCTTCCCGGACTGCTTCTATTACAAAACTTGTTAGAAATAACCAAAAATGGGAATGGGGACCAGAACAAGAAATGGCTCGTGATTATGTTTTGAATCATTTAACTAGGGAACCATTATTATCAATATTTAACCCAGACTTACAAACAGAATTACATACAGATGCTAGTGCTATAGGGTTTGGTGCTATACTATTACAAAAAAATGACTCATTAAATCGGGTAGTTGCATATTATAGTAAGAGAACAAGTCCCTGCGAATCCCGTTACCATTCCTATGAATTGGAGACGCTTGCTGTTTATAATGCATTAAAACATTTTCGTGTTTACCTATTGGGTATTAGCTTTAAAATAATTACTGATTGTAATGCTATAAAGTCCACAGCAACTAAAAAGGACATTTCACCTCGAGTAGCACGATGGTGGACCTATTTGCAAGACTTTTCTTTTGAAATTATATATAGGAAAGGCCAATACGTTGGTCACGTAGATTACCTTAGTAGAAACCCAGAACCAAGCTTAAGTTCTTCCCAAGATGTAGCTGTTTTATCCAACCCTCCCCAAAATGTTTCAATCAACCCAATAGACTTGCCACGATCTTGGTTAGAGATAGCTCAAGATAGGGATTCTGAAACTCAAACCCTTATAGAAAAGGTTCGCACGGGCGACTTGGATTGTAATCAATATATAGTTCAAAATAATTTATTATATTACAAAAGCGACTCAATGTCTGCGACTAAGTTGTTTGTACCAAAAGGGAGTAGGCTCGACATTCTTCGTTTATTCCATGATGAGAATTGCCATGTGGGTTTTGGGAAAACATACCATAAATTATCTGAGTATTTTTGGTTTCCTGGCATGTCAAAATTTATCAAAAAATACATAGCACATTGCCTAGTTTGTGTCGAAAAAAAAACTCATCATGGACCAAAACAAGGAATGCTGCATCCAATAGAAAAAACCCCAGTACCTTTTCATACAGTACATTTGGACTGTACAGGCCCTTTTCCGCAGTCTAACAATGGTCATAAACATTTGCTCATCATAGTTGACGGGTTTACAAAATTTTGTATATTAAAACCTTTGAAAACAATGGGTGCTGAGGAACTAGTCGAGATTTTACGAAGTTCTCTTACGGACTACGGCACACCATCCTTAATAATAACCGATCGTGGAACAAATTTTTGTTCAAGACAGTTGCGACAATTATTTGATGAGTGGCAAACTAGGCATCACATGATAGCAACCGGTACCCCGCGGGGGAACGGCCAAGTCGAACGGTACGTATCCACAATAACAAACATGATAAGCACTTCTTGTACTGATGTGTCAGACTGGCCGAGCGTTTTGTGGAAAGTCCAATTGTCCTTAAACACTACTGTACAGCAATCAACTGGCTTTTCACCTATTAGGCTGCTTATTGGCAGAAACTCTAACATCCCGTGTATACAAGCTAGATTAGACGAGGTAGTACAAGATGATAATATAATTATTGACGTAACGGCCGATCGTCAGTTAGCACATCAACGTCTTAAAATTGTTGCCGATAAATTCAAAGACCGATTTGACCAAACGCGTAGAGATAACATAAGTTATAGCGTAGGTGACACTGTTTATGTAAATCAAGACCATAGGCGACATGACAAACTAACAGCAAAATTTAAGGGACCTTACGAAATTATGAACATATTAGATAATGACAGATTCTCATTAAGAGGTATTGCAAATTTAAGAAATATAATAGTTGCAAAAGAAAAAATTCGTTTATGGCCTGGAGAGTGGACTGAACAGAACGCTGTTGTAGAAGGTTAATTATAATATTAATTTAAGACATGATTGTATTATTATGGATGGAAAACCTTAGCTGTGGTATGACATTCACTGGCTGCGGGTGATTAAGCTTCACTGACTGCGGGTGTTTGGTCTGCCCAGTAAGGCCTGATTATTGATTATAGCATGATGATTATGAAACGATTACTGATATTATGTAAACAAAAAGTACCTATTTGTAATAAGATTATTGTGTTTGTACTTCGAGAGCGAAGTACTTGTCAGTATGGCCGTGTTAGATTTATACCGATATAATTAATACATAAACAACATATTTCGTGTTGTAATAAAGTAAATAATTAATTTCTAATGAAATGCAGTAAAACTATAGTCAATAACATCATTTTAAAGGTGTGTTTAAATTTTGGATAGCAAATAAGTATGAATCATGTTTGATTGTCATCGTTTGGAAACATGAATCATACTTGTTTGTCGCCGCTTATAAAAGCGAGTGTTCCGACTTCATTGGATCACTTTCGCCGCCTGACCGCCGCTGCGTACGGACGTGCCCGCTCTCCCTGCTCGCACCCCCACCCGCTGCCTGCTGTCATCGGTTCGTCGCGCCCTCGTGACGTCATCGTAGTCGCCGACTACACCCCCGAACATTTGGTGTCTTTTTCAAGACAACTCTTGTTCAATTCCTTTACGGAATTATCGTCAAAAACGTCTGTGCCCCTTCAGGGAAAAGCCACAGTTTCGTGGTTCTTGGTGGAAACCTCACGGTGCCAACGAAACCAAGAGGGTGTTGACCCGACTCACCCGCCGAACCCCTTCAGGGCTAGGCATCAATCGGAAGGGCTCTGGAGCCGCGGCCTTGGGGGATCTCCTAGTCGCGACCAGACGCTTAACCCCGTTCTCTTTCAGCTTGCACCCGGGACGGTTGGGAGTGTCTACCCCTTCGGCCCGGTTTGGTCGCAAGACCCATAGGGACCCGCTGTACAATAAGACTGACAGCGGGATCACACAGCTTAGGGCACACCTTAGGTACTCACCTCTCTGCCTACCCCCGGCAGAGAGGGTACACACCCCCGGGCCCATCCACCCGGGGAGCTAGGATTGTTAGGCGTAGGACAGAGAGCTTCACTCTCAATGTCAGTTTCTTTTTAGCTGACAAACATTAGGACCAAACATGTCTGACCAACTCCTTTTGGAGTTCGTCCGGCATGTTCTGTTAGAGGACGAGTACTTCAAGAAGAAGTACGGAGCCAAACTCGCTGCGTTCCAGCGAAACCCCATCGCGGATTTCAGCGATGTCCTCGACAGCCCGCTGTCGTCCCAGCCCGCGGACAAAGGCATTCCGAAAATGCCTGAGTCCTTAGCCGCCGTTGTTTCCGGAACAACGGCTCAATCCGCGTCTCAACCCGATTCCGAGAGGATGGACACGTCAGTGCCCCACTCCGACTCGGAATCCATGTCGGATTCCTCCTCCGCCTCCTCGTCCTCCGAAGACGACTACCAAGTCGTCGGAAAGGGCAAGAGGAAGAAGGGGAAGAACTCCCAGGCCAGTTCGGCCAAAAAACCGGTCGCCGCGTCCTCCCGCGCCCCCTCCCCCGCCGATGCCCAGACCAGTAGGCCTTCTAGCCCTAGGGCTAATCAATCCGTCCCTGCTTCTTCTAAGAAGCTCAAGCCCCCTCCTCCGCTCTTCATCCAAGACAAGTCCAAGTGGACTGAAGTCTCGAAGATGTGCATGGATCGCAAGATCCAATACACATCCGCCCGTAGCACCCAGCAGGGCATCAAAGTCACGGTCCCTACGACCAACGACTATAGGGAACTCTCCCGTCACCTTCGTGCTCGGAATGTCTCATTCCACACTTACTCCCTTCCTGAGGAGAAGCCCACCCGTGTGGTGATCAGGCGGATCCCAAAGGAAATCCCCACCGAGGACATCCTCGAGGACCTCAAAGGACAGGGTATCCCTGTCATCACTGTTCACCGCCTTCATAAGGCCAGAGGAGGCGACCAGTACGACATGGTACTGGTCGTCTGCGAACCTGTCGATGGGCATCACCCAATATTCAAAGTCAAATCGGTCTGCTCCCTCTCAGGCATCTCCATAGAGAAGCCTTATCGTTCAAACATAGTAGGACAGTGCCACAGATGCCAATTGTACGGGCACAGTCAAGCTAACTGCTTTGCGCCACATAGGTGCGTAAAGTGCCTAGGTGGCCACAGCACGGCCGACTGTCCCCGTCCAAAGGACATCTCCAAGTGCACGGAGCCACCTAGCTGTGTTCTCTGTGGACAGTCCGGGCACCCGGCTAACTACCGTGGCTGCCCCAAAGCCCCCAAGGCTTCATCTTCGAAGCTGGCTAAGCGTGCCCTCGCCCGACAACAGAGAGAGAGTCCCTCTGTTAAGATTCCCTCTTCTCAGATGCCCGAGCGTCTTAGTCCTCAGAGGCCCACTCCCTGGACCTCCGAGAATCACCAAAAAGCTTTTCCAGCCCTCGCTAAGGCTCAATCCAATCCCACTCCCGGGCTCCCCATAACCCCCGCACCCGCGCCCGCGCCCTCCCCTGTGGTCGCCCCCGTTACCGCACCCGCGCCTCCTGGCCCCGTGGCCGCTGAGGAGGAAACTAATTTCGACGTCATCCTCGGTGCCTTCCAGGTATTTTGTACCCCGGAAGCGGACCGAATGGCAAACGAAATCAGGGCTGCCAAGAAATCTGCCATCGAATATGGCAAGATTTTCAAACGGTACCCCACCATCGAAAAAGCCATCCGCGCCCTTAACCACAACTAATTTATTATTATGGATAGGAACAAATTAGTAACGTGTACCAAGCCCCGATCCCTAAAACTAGGCTACTTTAATGCCAACGGCATTAACGGCCAGCGTGATGAGATCGCCACTTTCCTCCGCGACCATCAACTGGACATCCTCCTCATTCAGGAGACCTTTCTAAAGCCTAGCCACCGTGATCCGAGAGTTGCCAATTATCGCATAGTTCGCAACGATCGGACTCGCTGTCACAAGGGCGGTACACTCATTTATTATAAAAAGGAGCTGCACTGCATCCCGATAGATCCCCCTCCGTTAGAGTCTCTCCTTGAGGTATCCATCTGTCGGCTCGGCATGACCGGTCATCAACCGATCAGCATAATCTCTGCGTACATCCCTCCCGGCGGTTCGACCGCTGAGAATATTTCACTCACCAAGGACCTCACAGTCCTCTTCGGCTTGAGCGACTCCGTTATTATAGCGGGCGACCTCAACGCCAAACACCCCGCCTGGAACAGCACGACGACCTCTGCCAGAGGACGCCTCGTGTTCGACCTAGGGGCCTCCCTTAACTTCGACCCCATCGCTCCTATGGAGCACACGCACTACCCACATGATCCCGATCATCGTTCCGACGTGCTCGATATAGCGCTGCTCAAGAATGTCAGCTTAAAGCTGCATCTCATTGAGACGCTACACGAGCTTGATTCCGACCACCGTCCAGTGCTCGTGCACTTAGTTCCCCGCTCAGGTCCTTCAGACCCCAGCAAGCCCCCTCCTTCCCAAGTGATTACCGACTGGAGGAAAGTCAGCGAAAAGCTGAATTCCACTACGTCACCTCACCTGGATAAAATTCCCGAACACATTATCTCGGTCGCAGACACGACGGCTGCCATCAACTCGTTTACAGAACACGTTCAATCCATACTGAAGGATTGTTCACGGGAAGTCCCAGCAATGAGCGATCATCGCTGGAGACTACCCGCTGACGTACGTGAACTGATAACCGAGAAGAACGCGGCCATCCGTGCCTACAGCAACTTTCCTTGCGACGCGAACAAGGCTCACATGCGTAATTTACAGCTCGCTGTAAAGAACCGCGTCAGTGAGCACCGTTCCAGTCAATGGGACAAGACGCTGAGCGAACTCGAGCCCACTCACCAAGCTTTCTGGCAACTGCAGAGAAAGATGCGCAAAACCGAAGAGGCTTCGATGCCTCCTCTCGTTCGTCCTGACAAGAGCGTCGCTTTCGATGACTCTGAAAAGGCAGAATGCCTAGCCGACAGCCTGGAATCTCAGTGCTCTCCCAGTTTACAACCAGTAGACCAACGTCACCTCGATGAGGTGGACGCCGAGGTCGAACGTAGAGCCACCCTACCCCCCGTTGAAGACCCTGATGCTCCTCTGCCTTCTATCACACCTGAAGAAGTGCACGACATCATCAAAGGGCTTCAGCCACGGAAAGCACCTGGCTCCGACGGATTCACCAATAGGGTATTTAAAGTCTTACCCGCTCAGCTAATCGCGTTAATGGCAGCCATCTTCAATGGCGCCCTTTCGAACAACATCTTCCCTCAAGTATGGAAGGAGGCCACAGTCATCGGTATCGCCAAACCTGGCAAACCCAGGGCGGAGCCTTCGAGCTACCGTCCCATCAGTCTCCTGAGTGCCCTCGGCAAAATCTACGAGAGGCTTATTTATAAGCGTCTCAAAGATTACGCCGAGGCCAAGAGCCTCATTCCGAACGAACAATTCGGGTTTAGGACCGAACACTCGTGCGTACAACAGGTCCACCGTATCGTCGAGCACGTGAGCGCTGGTTTCCAGCGCGGTTCGATAACAGGCGTGTTGTTCTTCGACATAGCGAAAGCGTTCGACAAAGTCTGGCACAACGGCTTAATATACAAGCTGTACCAACTGGGAGTGCCGGACCGTCTCGTGCTCATCTTGCGAGACTTTTTGTCCAATCGCACATTCCGCTATCGCGTCGGAGGAGCTCTCTCCTCCCCTCACCCGATTCGTGCCGGAGTCCCTCAGGGCTCGGTCATCTCCCCACTCATTTTTACGTTGTTCACCAGCGATATCCCTAAGAGCAAAAAGGCTCAGCTAGCCCTGTTCGCGGACGACACGGCCATTTATTATACTGGTCGTTGTCAGAACGTTATCGCCAAAACGCTCCAAACCTCAGCCAACGTCCTCGGCGCTTGGTTCAGGAAGTGGAGGATCGAGGTTAACCCCGATAAGAGTCAGGCGGTTCTCTTCTCTAAACCGCGTATCAATCCCCCCAGCCCCCGTCCGATCACTATGTACGGCAAGCCTATCCCTTGGGAGAAGCAAGCCAAATACTTAGGAGTCATACTTGACCAACACCTGTCCTTCGGGGCACATACCAAAGCAGCTCGCGACCGAGCTGCCTTCGCTATGAGTAGGCTTCATTTCATGGTAGCGGCTAAGAGCAAGTTGTCACTCAAGTGCAAGTTGCGTCTCTATACCGCAGTGATCCGTCCCATCATGTCATACGCTTGTGTTGTGTTCGCACATACCAAGTCTCGTTATATTCACAGGATGCAGACGCTCCAAAACCGATACTTACGTAGGATCACGGGTGCCCCGTTTTACGTACGTAACGAACGTCTCCACGTAGACCTTAGGATGCCCACCTTATTGCAGTTCATGAAACGCCTCACCAAGCGTTTCTTCGATCGTGCAATAAAACATCGTAATCCCCTGATCGCATCGGCCGCCCGATACGACCCTTCGCGTATCAGTCAGGTTCGCCGTCCAAGGCACACACTTGTAACTCCCGACGACGCTATCACTCTCCTCCAGGAGAGCCGTAGAGAAACGAGTACGCTCCTCAAGCGTATACCCCGGTTCAAACCGCCGTCTTTCCGCCCTCGCCGTCGAGGTCCGTCGCGACGTCCCGGTAATTGCCCTCCCCGACCCTTGCTCGAGCCAGCCCGCGATGCTGTGCCAGTAGATTTAAACCAGCCCATAAATAATATTACTCAGATCCAGCCTGTCCCCTTGCTGCCCTCCCCCAGCGACGCCCTAAGCCGAGGTCCGAGCCCCACAGGGGGCGCCCTTAGCGTGTAGTCGCTTAGTTTGTAAGTTTTTTGCCCTGGCTGGAGGCCTTAAATTCAAGGCATCCACAGGATAGTCCGGTTAAGCAGACGACAACCTCCTAGGTTGAACTGCGAGATGCCATTCACAAAAAAAAAAAAAATTCATTGGATCACTTTGGCTTGAAACGTTGACTGGTACGGAGCTCCCGAAGAAAAATATAGATAAGTATAACTATGGTGATAACTATGTATGGCTATTTTTTTTAATATATAAGTGTATAAGTTATATGTATAATAATATATACCTAGTTGTTATGAAATATTAAATTAAAAATATATATTTCCTGAACAAAGTACTTTCATTTCCCTATTCTGTTCTAAAATAATATTCTTTGAGTATATATAAGTATGTGTATTTAGTGTAGAACTAATTAATTGCTCTTTATTGTTGCTTTTTATTCCTTTATTCTAACAAGCGCATGAAAGTCTTGTTATTTCTGCAGGGGAAGGCTCTGTATGCACGGATGGCCGCGTTCTTCTCGGTCTTAAGATCCCGCACATCGTCCGGAAGCTGAAAGCGGCGATTGTATATCGCCGGAGACGCGGAATTCCCGGAGGTCGCCTCCTCAGAATTTAAACGTAGGTCGGGGCGGTTGGGCGCGATTTCAGAGGGGGGTATTCCTGTCTCAGCGGCGGGGGATAACATGGGGCTATCTAGCTCCTCGAAGGCGAGGCCTTGAGAGAGGGACGGGCCCTGTGTAAAGGGCGCAGGAGTCGCGAGGCCCTGAGTGATAGCCGAGAATTCGGCGCCATACCTAGCCGCCATGTAGGGATCATTCTCGAGTATTTCGGTGAAGAACGCTACCAAGGCGTCCATCTTTATGAAAGGGAAGAGGGAAGGAAGACTAAAAACTTCTAACCTAGCCACGAAGAGACACGTTACACGTGAACTCCCCGAGCAGACACTTCCCAAAATGAACCCTCCCTTGAGCCTTTCCTAGTGCTTCACTGGCGAGAAGAAAGACACAAACAAACTCGCCAGCTACACTAACTGTCTGATGGCCTGAGGGGCCGCTGACCTAACTCCCCGGGTAGGAAGGCTCTGCCGGGGGTAGGCAGAGAGGTGAGTTCCTAAGGTGTACCCTAAGCTAGTAATCCCGCTGTCAGTCTTAATGTACAGCGGGTTCCTATGGGTCTTGCGACCGATCCGGGCCGTTGGGGTAGAGACACCCAACCGTCCCGGGTGCAAGCTGAAAGAGAACGGGGTTAGACTTCTGGACGCGACTAGGAGATCCCCCAAGGCCGCGGTCCAGAGCCCTTCCGACCTTCTGCCTAATCCTGAAGGGGGTCGGCGGGTGTGTCGGGTCAACACCCACTTGGGTTCGTTGGCACCGTGAGGTATCCCCCAAGTACCACCGAAAAAATGGTGGCTTTAACCCTTAAGGGGCCAAGGTTAAAAGAAAATTGCGCACCACTTGGGCTTGACGAGAGCCGAAGTATGACACGTTGAACCAACTACAAGTGCTAGGCCCTCGTAGCCGATTAAACGTAAAGTAGCACTGGCGCGTAACAGTGCTACGGCAGTGGGTGGGGCGACGGGGCTTCGCGCGCTACAAGGTAGCGTGTGAGCGGTGTGTCGGAGCCTCGGAGGTCGACAACTCGACACGGCGGTGGCGTAGCGCTCAGAGCGGTATACACGGGTGTGCGTCACGGCTGCTGAGAGCAAAATGAACAATTGAACAGGGACTTAGATGTCGCCACAAGAAGGTTTATCTAATTTCGTGTACGTACGCCTAAGTACGATGGAACTTTACCGTAACGAGAACCGTAACTCGCTTGTTGTTTTTGTATATTTTTATTGCAATTTTTCACTTTGTTTACATCATGTTTTGTAGCGAAACATCATTATGTACCTAAATCTATGTAACGTGTTATATATCACAGGATTGTTTACAAAATTATCTATCTATTGACATACAAATTACAGCTGCATCTATTCATATTTGAAAGTTTTTGCCATAAAATGACAAAAGCTTACAGATTTTGCCGGTTGATTCATTTTTCGGGTTGAATAACACGAAAACTATTGATGGTATCTCGACCATACAAACGAAATATAAAAGAAGGTTAACTAAGCTATCGTGACCTAATATTTATATTCTCGTAAGTCTGTTTTTCAGCCTGTAGTCGAATGCTTTTTTTTTTGGTAATGGCATCTCGCAGGTCAACCTAGGGCTGGCTTCTGTTTAACCGGACAATCCTGTGGGTGCATTAAAATTAATTAAGCCCGGCCAGAGCAAACTTATAAACTAAGCGACAACTCGCTAAGGGCACCCCTGCGTGGTACGGACCTCGGTTTAGGGCGTCGCTGGGGAAGGCAGCAAGGGGACTGGCTGGATCTGAGTGATATTATTTAGGAGCTGATTTTGTAACTACAGGCTCAGCAACGCGGATGCAATTACCCAGATTTTTTTATTTATTATCGTATTACCCAGTACTAACTGGGTTATGGAGGTCAGATAGGCAGTCACTCCATTTATAATATCACTGGTATTCAGCTGCATCCGGTTAGACTGGAAGCCGACCCCAACATATGTAGTTAGGAAAAGGCTGGGCAGATGGCGATGGGTCGAATGCGAAAACAGTGATATTTAGTGTAACTTGTATAGTGAATTGTATAAATAGCTTACCTATAGAGTTAATATCACTCAGATCCAGCCTGTCCCTTTGCTGCCCTCCCCCAGCGACGCCATAAGCCGAGGTTCGTACCCCACAGGGGGTGCCCTTAGTGAGTTGTCCCTTAGTATATAAGTTTTGCCCTGGCTGGAGGCCTTAATTTATTTCAAGGCACCCACAGGATTGTCCGGTTAAGCAGAAGCCAGCCCTAGGCTGAACTGAGAGATGCCCTAACAAAAAAAAAAAAAAGTTTAAGATAGTACCGAGAATCTAGTTTGTGTAAAAACCGTAAGTACAGTGCGCCTTGTGACCTCAATTAAGTGGGCCAACAACCGTAAAATAGTTTTGTGGTTGGTATGTCCACGTAACCTAGATTGAGACCTAGCCTTGGACCTTACTTTTATAGACATAGCCCTTTCAATAACCCGCTTAATCGCCGTTATAGGATGTCATGTACACAATTTGTTTTAATTTAATAAAGTCGTTCTTTTGTGCTTTTCTTTATTCATGAAACAGGGCCTGACACCCTGAAAAATATAGATGCGTCGATGCAAATACTAAATCAGGCAATGGGAATAGATGGGTTACCTAACGTGATTTGTAACTAGGGATTTGCTATAGTATCTCCTGAATTAATAACCTGTAAAATATTATCATAGTGCAATTTTATAGAATATTTTGCTTTACACTGCTATAGTACTTCAGTCATAATAGATGCAATCGAGGTTGTAGCTTCAGATAGACAATTTGATGAGGATTACAATGATGGGTCACAGGCACTAATCCATAAATATTTAAATAGTTTTAATTATCATTTACAACACATACTCACTCAGTTTAGCAAAATAAACAAAAAATCAGTAAGCGATTTACGGTCCTCGAT
This sequence comes from Standfussiana lucernea, assembly GCA_964057025.1. Classification (NCBI taxonomy): domain Eukaryota; kingdom Metazoa; phylum Arthropoda; class Insecta; order Lepidoptera; family Noctuidae; genus Standfussiana; species Standfussiana lucernea. The sequence continues at coordinate 7,012,575 of OZ059811.1, forward strand.
AAGGTAAAGTTTCGTGGTAGTTTGGTAAGTAGCATTTCCTTTTCCAGACAATTCAGTTTTTTTTTTTTTTTGTTATGGCATCTCGCAGGTCAACCTAGGGCTGGCTTCTGCTTAACTGGACAATCCTATGGGTGCCTTGAAATTAATTAAGGCCGCCAGGGCAAAACTTATAAACTAAGCGACAACTCGCTAAGGGCACCCCCTGCGGGGTACGGGCCTCGGCTTAGGGCGTCGCTGGGGGAGGGCAGTAAACAATATTAAAATTGTATAAATAGAAAACGATGTTCCGAAATTGGCGCAACAACTACTGCATGTGTGCTACTGTTCACATTTTGCACAAATATTCCTTTCTTAAATCTTTGTTTTTACAAATAAGTATTCCGTTTAAGGCTACCATTTGAAGGCTAAAAGTTAAATAGTTGTTGTAAAAGTATTTGGTTTCATATCTATACTTAATATTACGAAGCTGAAGAGTTTGTTTGGTTGGTTGGTTGAACGCGCTAATCTCAGGAACTACTGGTTTGAATTGAAACATTATTTTAGTGTTGGATAGCCTATTTATCGAGGAAGGCTATATAGCATCACGCTGCGACCAATAGGAGCGGAGCATTAATCAAAAATGTAACGCAGACGAAGTTCCTAGTTCATTAATAAGCATGAACATTACCAACAAGATAACAATAAAGAAAATTATGTTTTTCCTGAATGTAGTCAATCGATTTTGCATATTTCAAAGAAGCGTAAATTCATGGGACCATGTACCATGACTTATAGTCAATATACAAATTATAATTCGAACACTAGCATTGAAGAAATTATGGATTCTGAAGAAGAGGAATTTGAGAAAAAGAAAACAAAGTTTAAAGTAAGAATATCTAAGGAGAAACCTAAGTCGCCCAATAAAAATAAGTCAGACCAAGATTGTTGTGCAGCAAAAAAATATGTTAAATATCTCAAAAGATTTAAAAACAGGACTGAATACACAAGACGAACTGCCTTCAATTTATGCTCAGTTTGAACATGACTTGGGTATAATGCTAGCATTTACATTAAGAAATGTAACAGCAAGAAAACGTTTAGAGTATTATGAAAAATTAATTTTAATGTGGGGAGACAATATTCTTATCTTGGATATATATTTTTTTTAAATCAAAACTTTTCTAGGCAGATAAACAAGAGAAATAGTTTATTTTGTACAGAATAGACACAAAATAAAGAAATAAAAGTATATACTAAGGTGGAAGCGCCAGGGTAGCCCGCGAAATTCAATTTTTCCGTGTCCCTTCCTCCCGTAAAAGTTTGTAAACCGTTACCAAAGGTTTGCTATCCCTGACTTATAAAATATGTATTCTAAAGTAATGGCCAAGGGTATTGTCAACTTCAATGTTTAATTTAGGATAAAAAAGTACGGCGTACTTTTGGAAGATGATCGCCGTCAAGGGGCGCCTTCGCAAGCAGTGGCAACAGTTAAGATGCCCCACGCTCAAGAGCAAGTTGAATCGTCTCGCGGAGAAGATCAAGGCCGAGCTGCAAAGCTGAGAAACCGAGAGCTGGGAGGAAAGAATAGAGGCGACGGCCGGCAGTTGGCCGTCCGTTCACAGACTCTGCCGCCAACTCACGAGTACCCCGGCTCCGGTGCGCCCGCTATTAGACAGCGGAGGGGCGCTCAAGTACATAGCGGAGGACCGGGCGGAGGTCTTCGCCCTGCACCTGGAGTGTCAGTTCCTACCGAACCCAACCAGCGACGTGGAACATGTCGCAACAGTCGGGAAACACCTTGGGGTCTACTTCGCCACGCCGATAGCTCCCGAGGAAGATGCCATCTCCCCCCCCCTGACTTGACTCCTGGGTAAGCTGTACCAGTCTACACGCAGCTTACCTGCACAATATAACTCCACACCATACTCGCACCCTGCTGCATGACGTGTTCTAAGTTAATATAGGCACGTCGCGCAAAGTGTGCTAGGGAACACCGGTGTGGTTTTAGTCAGTACGAGTCTGACAGACCCCTCCGCTCTCCCCAGGGCGGAGGACATCCATTGAGGATTTCCACATCGAGAAAAAAAAAAAAAAAAAAGGCACGTCGCGCAGTTAGAACACACACGCATCCCTCTACACTTACTTAGACTCACGCAAGGTGGCGCGACGCGGGCTCGCGTCCCATGCAGACACTGGGCGGTGTTACACAATACCGCCCACACACACACGCCGGCTCTTTAGTCCGAATCGTAACCGGCTAGCTCTGGAAGGAGGGCGGACGGGAGCCACACAACCACTGGTAGGTGCGTCGTAGTCGACACCTCTGTCGCTGATCGTCACTTGCTGGGCCTCCCCTGGGCAACTGAGGGTCTCACTCGGCAGGGACTGACCGCCGGGGTGTCGTGAAGAAAGCAGCGCTGTGTGACAGCGCTGTGGCGCGCCTACAGTAAAAATCACAGCAACTACACACAGGGGCACACGTTAGCCATACGTGTACCCAAAGGCCGAAGCCTATACGGCCACCCAATGCCGGGCCCGTTTTTACGGGCCGAGGATAGCCCCGCGATTAGGGGGCGATGCCCCGTAACCGCCCGATACATCGCGCGGTCGGCTCCCTACGCAGCGGTTGTGTGCGGACGCAAAAAATTGGCGCTTGAAAATATTTTGAATTCGTTTAGTAGGCAATTAAGCCCAACAACAAAGTTATTTTCAGAACTAAACCCATTTTTTTTTTCAGTAAATACTACCTGATAATAGTAAATATATATTGTACATTTAACTAACTAACTAACAGCTTAGTTACTTAGTACTTCTTATAATTTTCCAATTACATTTTTATATAGGTAATTACAGTGTAGCAGCTCATACCTACGTATGGTCATACACAGATCGTTATTCGCCTTCTCATTTGTAACACCTAATCCCTAAAGTGGTGACCCCGCGTTCGAAATGGCTACGCCCGTAACAAAAGACAAGACTACTATGCCTGAAGACGTTGAAGCAATTAGCGTCCAGTCACGCATCCCTAAATTCTGGTGCAACAGACCTAAGCTTTGGTTCGCCCAATTTGAGGTCATTATATACAACCAGAAGCTCGGCGATGAAGGCAAGTTCGCACTGGTTGTGGCTCAGCTGGAAATCAAAGACGTGGACCAAATCAGCGATATCATCTTGTCACCGGCCAACTCCGGCCGATACGAAGCTGCAAAAAGAAGACTGTTGGAGGTTTACGAAGATAGCGAGGGTATTCAGCTACAAAAACTACTGAATGAAATGGAGCTCAAACCAAAACACATCCTAGTGAACGCAGGCCAGACATTTCAACGCCACATGGACAACGTGCTACGCGGCCTACCTGTTTTTCCATTCGTCGACGACATTCTGGTAGCTTCTGAGAACGAAGAAGAACACAGACGAGAACTTCAAGAAGTATTCAAGCGACTCAACGACAGCTGTTTAAAAATAACGTCGCTAAGTGTATCTTCGGCCAGTCGAAACTTAATTTTCTGGGATACACGATAAGCCCCGAAGGCATATCACCGACGGAAGATAAGGTGCAAGCAATCCAGTTCTATCCATTGCCAAATACGATCCAAGATCTACGTCGTTTCGTCGGAATGCTGAACATTTATCATTCAAGTATACCCCATGCGGCTGAACATCAAAAAGAACTGAGCAAATACTTTCACAACGCCAAGAAAAACGATAAAACAAACATACAATGGACCGAAGAGGCAAAAGAAGCATTCAATCAAAGTAAACAAGATATCAAGAACTGCGCATTATTGTTCTACCCATCACTGAGCGAACCTTTCGCACTGATGACAGATGCCTCAAACACATTTGCTGGTGCCGTTATACAACAAAAGAGCAACGGCAGGTGGAGACCACTGGGATTTTTTTTCTAAGAAGTTCAGTGACGCACAACAAAAATACAGCACGTACGACCGTGAGTTGCTATCAATCTACATGGCAATACGTCACTTCCGCCGTGTGTTTGAAGGACGAGAGTTAATTGTTTATACGGACCACAAACCGCTGTGTAATGCAATAACTTCAAACAGCAAGTCTGAGACGCCCCGCCGAACAAGATACCTTGAATATATCGGACAGTTCACGTCGAATATTCAACACGTAATCGGCCAGGACAACAAAATCGCAGATGCACTATCGCGAGTCGAAATAATAACATGCCCGACACCATTGGATTACACCGAGTTGGCAAGACAGCAAGACCAAGACGAAGAGTACAAAACGCTAGCAAACAAAGGAAAGTACATATTCAAGTAGATCGCCATGCCCAACTCAACCGCCAATCTTGTTACCTGCGAGATGTCATCAAGCACTGCTCGACCATATATACCACCAGATTTTCGAAAAGCAGCTGTTCAAGCGATTCACGACCTTAATCACATAAGGGCGACAAGGAAGCTAGTCACTGCCCGCTACTGGTGGCCCTCCATGAATAGTGACGTAAATGAGTGGACTCGAGCGTGCGACGCGTGCCAGCGTGATAAGGTGCAACAACACACGAAGACACCTATTGCGAGTTTCGAACAAGCAAACAGACTAGAGCATGTACATATGGATATCGTTGGCCCGTTACCTATTTCTGAAGGCTATCGTTATCTACTGACCATGATAGATAGGGCTACCAAATGGCCTGAAGCCTGTCAATTGGAAGACATAAGCGCAGAAAAGGTTGCTAACGCATTCTGCGAGGGTTGGATCGCGAGATTTGGTTGCCCAGTAACCATCACCACCGACCAAGGGAGGCAATTTGAGTCTGACCTGTTTTACAAATTGACGCAACGCATGGGAATTCACCGCACCCGCACCACTGCCTACCACCCGCAGTGTAACGGCGTGACAGAACGATGGCACCGCTCACTCAAGACGTCACTCACCGCAAGACTCAAATCTACAACATGGTCGCATGAGCTACCTACAGTGCTACTGGGACTGCGCGCTTCGATAAAAGAAGATGTCGGTGCCAGTACTGCTGAACTACTGTTAGGGACATAACTAAGGACTTTACTCAAAGGCAGTGGACTGTAATTTATAAGAGTATATTCCAAAATAGGTAAGTACAATAAAATACTGTTGATAAACTAAGGATTGTGCGCGCGCGTCGTCTTTGGAGATCGGTAGCGAAGTAAGCCAGTGGCCCGCGTCCCGCACGTCGCACGCCGCACCTCTCGCCACCACCCGTCGTCGCCCAATGTCGCCGACAGCAGCCGAAGATTGCCGAGCGGTCGGTGGCTCCCGAACAACTACTATATGGCCAAACACTGCGATTACCCGGAGAATTCTATGAAGAATCAACAAGACATCGCGATACGACTTCAAACTTCATGAATAAGTTGAATGGAGCGTTAAAGAAGGCCCAGGCGCAACGGAAATCTAACCAATCACGAGCGACATTATTCATGATGACCTATATAACTGTACGTATGTATATCTACGCAATGACGCATCAAGAAAACCCTTGACGCCGACCTACACAGGCCCGTACGAAGTGATCAGTCGTAAGGACAAGTACTTCACTATCCATTTACGCAATAGATGCTCCAACATCACTGTTGACAGACTAAAGCCTGCTTTCCGGATCAACACCGAGTCAGATGCACCAGTCACAGATACGTACGCATACGTCACAAAATCAGGGAGGACGTCGAAGCCCTGTGTAGGTTTCACTAGCGGGGGAATGATGTAGCAGCTCATACCTACGTACACAGATCGTTATTCGCCTTCTCATTTGTAACACCTAATCCCTGAAACAGCAAATAATTTAGTAAAAAGGCAGTTAAATTTTTTATCATTTTAAAATGCCTTTCTAGAAATATGTAGTTCCCAGGCGAGGGCATCAAAAATACGTCGTAATGGAGAATCTTCATCAGAAATTGAAAATCGTCTTGCAAGTTAGAGAGAATACGCGTCACAATCGCGAGCCAGAGAGTCGAGTATCGAGTGTTCGAAGCGGCTTGCTGAACAAAATTTGAGAACCTACCAAGTACGAGCGCGAGAGTGGAATATTGAGCGTTTGCAGCAGCTTGATGAACAAAATTTGAGAACCTCCCAAGTACGCGCGCGAGTCGAATATTGAGCGTTTGCAGCGGCTTGATGAACAAATTTTGAAAACCTCCCAAGTAAACGAGCGAGGGTCGAGTACGCAGCGTTTGCAGCGACTTGAAGCGCAAAATATTAAGCTCGCACTAGGGAATCGAACTCTAGGCGTTCCCAACGCTTTCGAGATCAGAGAGAATGGCAACAGACGTCAACGACCAGAGTTCGTAATCGAGTTTTAGCTCACAGTAACAGATCAGCTTTCAGATATAATCCACAGATTGATTATGCTCAACAGTCTTCCGTCTAAATCAGAGTCATGAATAAGATCTGCTCTAAGTGTTCTGCCAAAAAATGGGCCGACGAACCTAATGGTATGTGCTGTGCTTCTGGAAATGTTAGTCTCCCAAATATTCAGGAGCCGCCACAGCCAATAAAAAATCTTTTGACAAATAATCATTCATTTTCTGGAAATTTTTTAACCAACATACATACGTAGATACAATAGCCTTTTTCAAATTACTTCGTTTGGCGCGAAAGAAATTAGAGAAGAAAATTTTATGCCAACTTTTAAAATAGAGGGACAAGTATATCATCTTATAGGCAGCCTTTTACCACCATCAGGCCAAAATCCACAATTCTTGCAGATATATTTCACTTCAGATGCAGATCAGCTATCGTTGCGGTCAAACATAGCTCCAACACTAAAAATTGATTTAATTAACGAACTACAGACCGCACTGAATAGCCACAATGTATACATACGAAGTTTTAAACAAAACATAGAACGTAATTCTTCGGATAATTTAAAGTTAATTATTCACTCCGACCGCCCACCGCAGACAGCACACCCGGGTAAATATAATGCTCCAGCTGTAAACGAGGTAGCCGTTCGCTTGGTTGACGAAGAAAAAGGCCCCAGAGATATAGTGCTGCACGGGAGAGACGGTCAACTTAAAAGGCTGTCTGAGTTACCCCGATCGTATGATCCACTACAGTATCACTTAATGTTTGTAATGGGAGAAGACTTTTAGTTATTATTTGACCATTCCTCAGCAAGGTACAGCGCGTAACAAAACTGTGACGTGCATGCAATTTTATGCATTTCGGTTGATGGTTAGAGCTAACTGTTTTAATCCATTACATTATTACAGGAACTTATTTAGTCAATATATTGTCGATATGATGGCAAAAATGATATCTGAAAGATTGAATTACATATGTCGTAATCAACAGAGACTGAGGGCTGATGAATACATTCATCTCAGAGACGCTTTAAATCAAGACGCAAATGTTGACCCATCAAATATCGGTCAATGCGTAATCTTACCATCTTCATTCACAGGTTCTCCGCGATATCTGCATGAAAAAACCCAAGATGCGATGACTTATGTCCGAAACTATGGGAGGCCAGACTTATTTGTCACATTTACGTGTAACCCCGAATGGCCTGAAATTAAAGCGGAACTTTTATCTGGTCAGCGGTCTTTCGATCGTCATGACATAATTTCAAGGGTATTTCATTTAAAGATGAAGAAATTCATAAAATTATTCACCAGAGACGAAATATTCGGCAAAGTGAAATGTTACATGTTACAAGATAATTATCATATCCTATCCTATCCCGTCCTATCCAGTTTTATCCCGTTTTATCCTGTTCTATCCCGTTTTGTCCTGTCCTATCCCGACCTATCCCGTCCTATCCCGTTTTATCTCGTTTTATCCCGTTTCATCCCGTTTTATCCCGTCCTATCCCGTCCTATCCCGTTTTATCCCGACCTATCCCGTCTTATCCCGTTTTGTCCTGTCCTATCCCGACCTATCCCGTTTTATCCTGTTCAACCCGACCTATCCCGTTTTATGCCGTCCTATCCCGTTTTATCCTGTCCTATCCCGTTTTATCCCGACCTATCCCGTTTTATCCTGTTCTATCCCGTTTCATCCCGTTTTGTCCTGTCCCCTTTGATTATATAATGTCTAGATGGAGCGTCAAGTGCGCGCTAACGTGTCAAAAAGTGTCAACCAACTATTGATTCAAGCACTTGTGTGCTTGCCCGCCAATCAGTGCAGATCGTGTCATACACCTAAAACTTATCTTATTTAATAAGTCTATTTTTTAATGTGATTTATGAGAGAATTGTGGTAGCTGGTATCATTATTTACGCACACAAAGACATAGACGCATAGTGTAAAACGACGCCCGCACGCACACATACTTGAAAATGTTGACTCGTTTTCTTTGATACGATTGTAGGGCGACGCTCTATCTAGACATTATATAATCAAAGCCTGTCCCATCCCGTTTTATCCCGTCCTATCCCGTTTTGTCCTATCCTATCCCGACTTATCCCGTCCTATCCCGTTTTGTCCTGTCCTATCCCGACCTACCCCGTTTTATCCTGACCTATCCCGTTTTGTCCCGTTCTATCCGGTTTTTTCCCGTTCTATCCCGTTTTGTCCCGTTTTATCCTGTTCTATCCCATCCTATCCCGTTTCATCACGTTCTATATCCCGTCCTATCAAGTTTCAAAGTAAGTAAAGCCAAACGTCATCGCAGCAGAAACTTGATTATCTTTGCGGTTTTATGACACACAAATTTCATTTAAACATACACATTTACCTCTCGGTACACACTATTATTATTGAATGTATTTTATTTTCTTGTACGTCCTTAGGAAAAAAAAGTGCCGCTAAGATGACGTAGTTCCAGCGGAAAAAGTTTTTGTTGAATGGCTCTGTACGGGAATTCAAGGGATTTACTGGAAGAATGACTGCAGGAATACTCGGTTCAAAACAATAAATACATATATTTGGTGTTAACTACACGGGTTAAGTACAGCAAGTGACGTGTGAACAAAAAAACGGAACATGCACACCTTGCAATATAATTAGACCTAATGACTAACTGCGCTAGTTGCTGCTATGCTGTGTTGATCAGGCGCTCCAACATGCCCCCGGGCGTTGAAAGCAACGGTTATTCCACAAGAATCTACCTATATTCAACTTGCAAAACAGCAATGCCCCATGTGAAGCAAAACTATTGGGTCATCGAACGACCTCACCTTGTGACGTAAAAAAGATGCTATGTGAGCAGGAGTGGATCGCGTTACAAACAACGAATACTATGCTGGCGATTTGTTGCGGAACTTGCACAATGCGAATTGTATGTGAAAATGACATCACTACACACTTCATGACTTCCGGGATACTGACCTTGGCACAGGGTTGCTTGTTGCAATCGAAGGAATTAACAATTCACTCGCATAACCAATACAATAGCAACATGAAGATGAACCTTACCATGAATATACCGTCGCTTAACTCGATGGTAAATAACATTGTCAACATAACACATAACATGTCGCCCGTGATGTTACCAGAAACTGCAGAATTGGAGGAAATCGACAAGCGATTAGCTATTATGAAAAAAATTTATGCAAAAAAAAACCGACTCCCAAAAAAAAAACATAAAAAGTGGAAAATAACTTTACTTTCGGAAGTCGGTGACTATTGTTTGTTTCATTGACTTTTTGCCACCGACTTCCGAAAGTAAAGTTATTTTCCACTTTTTTAGTGTTTTTTTTTTTTTGGAAGTCGGTTTTTTTTGCAAAAAAGTTTTTATTTTACCCTTTTTAGTTATCGTATCACATACAAATCCTTGTCAAGTATCAATTTCGCAATTTCTTTTACTTGGATGAAATTTTTTCCAGCTATTTTGATTTCAAAACCAAACTGCTGTACCGATTTTGATGAAATTTCTATGGGACCAATCGGGAAGTAGTTCCATTCAGATAAAAGAAGAATTTTTCAAATCGGTTCATAAATGACGGAGATATGAGGTAAGAAACAAAAAAAAAAAAACATACAACCGAATTGAGAACCTCCTCCTTTTTTTGAAGTCGGTTAAAAACACGAGAAAATCAGCTCCCATCAACCATTTCCACTCATGACATACACCAATACGCCGTCTCTTGTACTATTGTGGGAGTAATCGTCATTGTCTCTGTGGGGTGGTTTGTAAAGAGATGCGGACCATCTTGTCGCTCAAAACAAACTACGAGCCATTTAGCTACGAACAATCAGCTTGAAGAAATTGAACTGCAACCGATACAAAATAGAAAGAAAGAAGAAAACATTCACACGGCGAGCCAAGCAGAACTGCAAACGTCCACGTTATGCAGACAACGTCGCATTCAACTTCGAAAAATTTAATCTATTATTTGTATCGTACATTTAATTTTCGAACGCAGCAACTTACTTGGATGTCGTGCATCACAAATATTACGCTATAATTGTAACTTTTCGCGCTAGGCAGAGCGAGTCAGACAACAACTGTGGAACTAACCACTTGTCAAGAGAAAGAATTGCTACTGCTTTAACTTGTACCTTTTACATTTTAATATAACTTTAAACACAACTTGTGGTTCTTTCCGTGTACTCCACAACTAAACCAACATCAATTAAGTGATAGTGTACGGTGCCTAAAACCATTGGCTCTTACAAGTGTATTAATGGAACTATTCACATGCATTTCAGTTCATTACACTAAATAATTAAAGAGAAATAATAAAAATACCAGAACAACCGCAAAACATGGATAAACCGACCAAGTTTGAATGGCTACTAAAAAGCGGCCGTGCAGTATGTAGAGCTAACGTTTTAAACTGTCCAGTATAGTATCGTTATTGTGTTTAATGGTTTCGTACAGGTGCGAACACAATAGTTTAGCAGAGAATAAAACAACTGTATTATCTTTATACTCTTAAAAGTATGTATTAGTTAATGACTAATTAAAATTTAAAAAAAAAAACAACATTACTAAGTAACAAAGTAATAATAACATTGGTTCGTCTCTGGAGTCCTAACCACCGGTAGCTTGCACCCTGCATCGAATACCGGCAGACCACTATTTTTTTACGTTTTTTTTTTAAGATCTATTTAAAAATGTAAAAAATGAGGTGATTGATGAATAAAGGAGATAATACCTACTTTGATATAAGAATGAGTTTTTTTACTGAATATAAATAACAATTATATTGCCTACTGTAAAAGACCATATAGGTATAGGTTAGTAAATAATAATAAGGCTTTACTAGTAAATTTTCGGGAGTTGGTCTTCTCGTTCGAGCTTTTACAGCAACAAATATGTCATACAATCGCAGATCTATACAATAATAAAATCGTAGACTTGCCGTGTCTGTACATTACAGATTTTTGCAAAAAATGTACTGGAAGGTATGGTGTACGTTACCCCAGCAAGAGTGTCTCCTAGAGTTATATGAGTAGAACGTATAATTGGTGCCTTATCTGCTGTAAATGTGCCCCCACATAAAAAAATGTGTGCCTCCTGTCGTTTTGGAAAAAAACGGAAAAAACAGTATGAATCAGTCGCTTTTTAGTAGTCATTGGAATTTGGTCGGATAACCAGCCGTTGTTTACATATTTTGGTTTTTTGTTTATATTTACTTAATGCGAAACATTCCAAGCTGAATATTTTCACCATATATTTTTGACTAAAGGCACAAGATTTTGGTTTGCACCTACACATCTGGGATTGAGCCGGTTCCTTGTATTTTGCCGTCAAAGTTGACACCATCGTTTTGACTTTTGGCGAGATTATTCAAAAACGCATGCATGAACAGTTTTGAAACTTTGTATGGTTATTATAAGCATCAAGAAGGACCGAATACAGTTTTCAGCGAACTTATGCCTTGTCTCATTTAGGCGCTGCGATGTTTTACTAATTGGGGCACTAAGGGGCACACATTATGAGCTACTCGTGTTTGTTCATTCTACAGGGGCACATGCAATGGTTTTAGAGATATACGATTCATCAAAACGTTACTCCAGCAGGAAATGCAATATCTCGAAAACCTGAAGGGGCACAGATTTTATTTTTGGGGGCACATTTTGGCACACATAAGCTCTCTGGCCATGCACAATTTTTCTCTCTCCGATCATTTGTTTAGAATTTTCCTGCTAGAAAAACGTTACCCCAGCAAGAATCGTTTTTTCCGTTTTTTTCCAAAACGACAGGGGGCACACATTTTTTTATGTGGGGGCACATTTACAGCAGATAAGGCACCAATTATACGTTCTACTCATATAACTCTAGGAGACACTTTCTTGCTGGGGTAACGTACACGAAGGTATGGGAAATAAATAATACTGGTAAATTGTTTGTCGGTTTTTCGGTTCGTTTGAGCACGCATCACGTAAAAACCACTAATTGTATTTAAAATTGAAATATTGAAAAATAAGAAGCAATATTGTGAGTAGCATTTAGCGTTTATTTCATCAAATCGATCTACAGACGCAAAAGACATTGATTTTAAATTTAGTTAGTACCTAACCACTTACGCGATTTCTGTGATAGGTCTTAGTCGTAGTGTAGTCGGAATAGCTGAAAACTAATTTTTCCCGATGTAATACATTAGTAAGAAACTTGCCGATGTTGATGGATAAGGTGATGCTCTCCCCCCAAGGTTTGACCACAGGTGGGTTACTTTACCGATCCAAGTTAAGCAACTCTTGCAAAGGTTTGGACACTTTGTATGCTGAAAGCAGCAGAAATTAAGGACATAATAAGTACCTTCTGTAACAACTTTTTGCAATATTCTGACAAATTAAAGCATTTGTAATTTCGGAAGTTTAAGAAAAAACAAGTTACCGAATATTTTTATAACGAAAATTATTAGTTTATTAGTTACTTATTCAAGCATTGTGTGCCCACCTGTACCAATCCAACAACGATACTATACTGGAAATTTTAGAACGTTAGCTCTACATACTGCACGGCTGCTTTTTAGTAGCCATTCAAACTTGGTCGGTTTATCCATGTTTTGCGGTGAGAGTCAAATAGTGAGTGTGTGCCTATCACTTTCCCCTTCTGAACACCCGTTACACTAAGTGCCTTATTGAGATTCAAATAATTGGGCCAAAAACTGGAGAGATGCTCCCCAGATCGCCATTCACCTCAAAGTTATCAAGAAAAACTGTTAAAAATCTTGTTTTTTTTTATATGTACCATTAAAATGAAACAGGGTGAAAATCTTCTTTCTTATGTTTAAAACAAGCCTTTATATTTTCAGAGCTAAATATTAATTTTTCGATGTTTTAAGAAGAAAATTGAAAAAACACCCAATTTTCAATCGAAAAATTTGTAAATAAACTTTCATATTTATTAAAAATATTAATTGTCATAATTATAAGACAACGTTATGTAACGAGTTACATTTAACTATAAAAAAATGCGAGAGATATATTATATTAAAAACCAAAAAACATTTTTGAGGGTTTTTTTTGCGTTTTTCTCGATAATTTGAGGTTATGGTGAATAATGCCCAATGAATTTTACTCCAGATTAAACTTTTTGCGATTGGATGCATAGTAAAGACGCAATTTGCAAAAAAATGAATATCCACCCCTCAAAACGTAAATACCTTACCCCAAGTTTCACAGAGTCGGTTCCATTTTTCCTTCATTACTTACAACATAAACTACACTTTCCGACCACTACCATGTTTCTAGAAATTGTATATGCTTTAAAAAATTATTGTCCCTGGTAGAAGTTTTTTTCGATTGAGAAAATGATAAGTATGGAATCGTATTTTCGAAACAAATAATTAGTAGTCTATAACTTTGCTATATAATTTTTACAAAGTGAATGCTGCAGTATTAAAAAAAGAGAACCATTCAGGTTTCCCTATCTGGGGTTATTTTAGATCTTAATGACTACTATTTAACTATTTACTGATTTGAAAGCAATTCAAAATCTTATTTTACAATTGATAGAAAACTTATCAGGCTTTCGGGCCTAAAATAAAGTGTGTTTACGACTTTACAAAGGGGTTAGGGTGCCAAATAAAATAATTTTATACAAGCAATTACTAATTATTCAATTAAAAAATATAAGTATTAAGTTACAAGATTCTCTGGATCCGTTACAATATCGTCGTACTCGTCGGCCGGTCGCTGGTGGCACGTAATGGCAAGTGTCGGAGAGCAGCGCTAGCCTGCCGGAGCTCCCGTCCCCCGGCGCCCGCACCCCGCTCTCACCGACGCTCGGAGCCGCGCTGCCATTTGCTCGCGCAGGGTGGCGCGATGTATCGCGCGTTGCCCCACCGCCCGACTGTGTTGCCAGGCGGCGAAAGCCGTAATATCTTCCCGGGCGTTGAAGGACTCAACTTGAAGACGACGTGTCCCAGTAGAGGGGGGGGGGGGGCATCGTGCGGCCGAGAGTGACCGTCATCATGGTGGTGGCGACGTCAGCCACCCGGCTGACTCCATCGGGTTCGGTTTAGGCGTGTGACGCGCCCCAAGCACCACTGAAGCGGCGGCAGGTTTGCTTCCCGTAGTAGCAAGAGGCCGCCGCGGCAGATGCCTCGCTGCTATGCCCTCCACTGGGACCGCTGCTGCATTTTCGTCAGGAACTCCTGCCACCTGGATCAGAACTGTTGACGGATTCTTTCGTAGCGATTGGGCCGCAGTGCTGTGATGGGTGGCGATAGGACGGCGGTCAATGGCCTGCCCACTTGGAAGTGCCCTGGGGTTAACGGAGGGATCATTTGGACATGACGAGAGGGGAAGGGAATTTAGTATGGCCTCAATCTGCGAAATAAGTTTAGCCAGCTCTTCAATAGTCAAACAGGCCTCCCCAGCTACTCTTTTTAGATGGTATTTAGAGGATTTTATTCCTCCGGAATGAGGCGAATATGCAGATACGAAAACAAAGCGGATTCCTTCGGTCGCAGAGTGGTTGAAGACCGACTCTTGGCTCTACTGCAACATGCTACTACCCAGCTCATTGCATTTACGTATAAAATTTCGACCATTATTACAATAAATAACATAGGGTTTACCTCTCATAACCACAAACCTACGGATACATAGAAGGGATGATCGCTGACCACTTCTAGGTGAACCGCCTTAATGGTTTGACACACAAACAAAACGTAGATAGCTTACAGTTATACGGTTCCCAAGGCCTTTACGGCTTGAAATTCTAAAGGGGCCCGCAAGGTCTACCCCACAGCAACTGAAGGCGAGGCAACTGTCAGTTCTTACTGCTGGTAAATCACCCATGATAGGTTCGAAAGGTTTGCCTCACAGTCGCGTACATACAACACACTGCTTGGTAGTAGTGAGAGCTAGGTTTCTCCCCTATGGGCCAATATTCTTCACGAATGGCTACAAGCAGTGTTCATGTTTAACATTATTTTCACACAGCACATACCTAGGTAAATAAAGTTTACCCAATCCTTAACTAAGTTATTTGGCATTGGATCATGCCAATATAACTTGTACACTATAACTTCATGAGTAATATTTTTGGGGTGATAATTACCGTACTCAGTATTCGTAACGGATCAAATATTTTACATGTCATAGAGATAATGGTTCATTTCGTTTTCTGAGAAGCAAGAGGTACATTGATAGAGAATTCGATCAGTGGGTCGTCTTAGGGGCGGAGTGTAGGAGTTACCATAGAAACCTTTTAGGCTCGACACCATAGAGACGCATGGTCCTACGACGCAAGGTCTCCGAATTATAAGCCTTCGTATTTACATAATTATTTTATATAAAACGCATATCATTATATCATGTTTCCAAAATGGTAGCTCGGATGAAAAACAGCTGATTCCTATTAAATCGTTCCTTCTTAAATATCTGTGGGCAATTGGTACGAAACTTTCGAAGTATGAACCCAGCTGACTCTAAAAACTCGAGTGGTACCTTTATGTGTCAGCTGAACTTCTGATGCGCAACCGGTACTTAAATCGTCCATGAAGAAGTCAGTTAGCGGAACTGAACGCCGCAGAGACTTTCAGCTTTACAAAGGAAGCAATTAGAAATGGAAGCGGACCTAGTCAAGAAGAGACTAGCTGCAGAGGTATCTGCCATCATTGAAGAAGAAAGCATCAGCGGCCGACCTCAACAGCTTCGCCGTGAAACTCAAGAACATGATCTGCGTGCTGAAATCCATAGACCGAAGGGGGTTATCTCTACAATCATCTTGAAAATGGGGTGATAACCCTCGGTATGGTCACAGGGTTACCCCCTTTGCGGTGCATGCGGTGTACCTCCGCTACCGGAATCTTTTGTGACTCCCGGTCACTAAGGATCTCGTTCGAATTTATTTCGAGTGGGACATTTTTAATCACCACTCTAACAGGTTTGTTCTCCTGAAGGGAGAAAGTGTGGAAGGGAATATTTCTTTTCCTAAAGAGATTATTAAGCTCCCTGAAGTCAGTAGCCGACGCCACTGTGATTTTAACGCCCTGCTGTACAGCACGGGCACTGGTGAAATTAATCTTGCGTTCACCAAACGCTTTCGCTACTTCCGTCCACATAGCCTTTTTGTGGAGGAACAAGGGGGCGGGGCGTGCATCTTCTTAATGGAGGCACCTGGGGTGGTCGTGTCCATGGGTGTGACCGGCCGGCTAGCGGTAGCCGCGGTCGAAGTGGACGGGATGGGGGTGGGGGTCGTGAAGCTACTGAGGGGGGCGGGGTCAAGCGGTCGGCGGCCTTCTTGGCCTTACTGGCCTTAACCTGCCCTTGACGTCCCTTCTTCCTTTTCCCTTTCCCTACCACTTGGTAGTCGTTCTCTGAGGACGAAGCGGAGGAAGAGTCGGAGGCCTCACTGGCGGTCTCATTTTCCTCATCAATAATGAGGGAGTTTTCGCTTGCCTGAGAAGGCGGCAAGCCTTTATCGGTGGGGGTGGGGATTAACGGGCTTTCTAAAGCGTCGCTGAATTCAGCGACGGGAGATGGCTTTACAAGGGATTGATGCTGCAGGTCTGCTAACATCTTACCGTATTTCTGGTTGAAAAAGGGGTCCATCGTGAAGACATCAAGAAAGAAATCTAACAAGATTCTGTCCGACATGATGGACATAGTTATGTGTCCGGAGACACGAAGGGGTAATAGGGGGGGAGGCGGAACCTAACTCCTAGCCTAACCTTGTCCCGAGGAGACAGACACGTAACGTGTACACCCCGGGCAGATAGTTCCCCAAAAATTAACCCTCCCGTGAGTCTTTCCACACAATAGGGGACACGAAGGGAGGGGATTAATTAGGGTCCTAGCTCCTAACAAGCCCCAAGGAGACACGTAACCCCGGGCAGACAGTTCCCCAAAATTAACCCTCCCGTGAGTCTTTCCTAGCGCTAAGCCAACGAGAAGAAAGACAAACAAACTCGTTAGCTGCGCTACTGTCTGTTGGCCTGAAGGGCCGTTGGGGTAGAGACACCCAACCGTCCCGGGTGCAAGCTGGAAGAGAACGGGGTTAGACAACTGGTCGCGACTAGGAGATCTCCCAAGGCCGCGGCTCCGGAGCCCTTCCAATTGACTGCCTAGACCTGAAGGTGGTCGGCGGGTGTATCGGGTCCACACCCTCTTGGCTTCGTTGGCACCGTTAGGTTTCCACCAAGAACCACTGAAAATTTGGTGGCTTTAACCCTTAAGGGGCCAAAGTTATTAGCACAACAAGACGACACCGAATTGGGAGAACTCAGAAAACAAATGCGTGGCACTCGTAGCAATCCAAACCCGTGCCGCGTAGCTGTGCTACGGCGATGCAAATAGATCGCGACAGCGGAGGCCGGGGGGTCTCTGGGACGCTGCGAGAGTGATCGAGCACACGGGTGTGCGCTACGACGGCTCAGAGCGTAATGACCGCTGCTATTGTTTTTTTTTTATTTTTTAAGGCATCTCGCAGTTCAGCCTAGGGCTGGCTTCTGCTTAACCGGACAATCCTGTGGGTGCCTTGAAATAAATTAAGGCCTCCAGCCAGGGCAAAACTTATATACTAAGCGACAACTCACTAAGGGCTGGACATGAAAGGGGGTCCCGTGATTTTACGGAGGAATCGGTTCTGCAGGGTCTGCATCCTATAGATGTGACGGGGGTGGGCGTGGGCGAATATGACACATGCATATGTCATAATGTGATGGATCACTGCGGTGTAAAGACGCAACTTGCACCTAAGTGACAACTTGCTCTTTGCAGTTAACATGAAGTGGAGTCTACTCATGGCAAAGGCCGCTCGATTACGCGCTGCTGTTATGTGCGGCATGAAGGTCAGGTGGTGGTCGAGTATGACTCCAAGGCTTGCTTTCCCAAGGGATCGGCTTGCCGTACATGGTTACCGGCTTAGGGGAGGGGCGTTTAAGCCGCGGTTTGGTGAAAAGGACCGCTTGGCTCTTGTCGGGGTTCACCTCTATTCTCCACTTCCGGAACCAAGCGCCTAGGGCGTTGGCTGCGGTCTGAAGTGTACGAGCGATAGCGTCTTGACAGTGGCCAGTGTAGCCGTGTCGTCGGCGAAGAGGGCTAACTGAGCTTTCTTGCTCTTTGGAATGTCACTGGTGAGCAGTGTAAAAATGAGGGGGGAGACGACGGAGCCCTGGGGGACTGCGGCTCGTATGGGGTGGGGGGCAGAGAGAGCTTTACCGATGCGATAGCGAAAGGTGCGATCCGACAAAAAGTCCCGTATGATAAGCACGAGGCGGTCAGGCACGCCCAGTTGGTACAGCTTGTATAATAAGCCGTTGTGCCAGACTTTGTCGAAGGCTTTTGCTATGTCGAAGAATAATACACCTTTCATCGCTCCACGCTGGAAACCAGCGCTCGAGTGTTCTACGATGCGGTGAGCCTGTTGGATGCACGAGTGACCGGCCCTGAAGCCGAATCGCAGGGAAATCTGCTGTAGGCATGTATGGCCGCGTTCTTCTCGGTTATTAGTTCACGTACGTCAGCGGGTAGTTTCCAGCGTTGATCGCTCATCTCTGGGACTTCCCGTGAACAATCCTTCAGTACGGATTGAACGTGATCTGTAAACGAGTTGATGGCGGCCGTCGTGTCTGCGACTGAGACTATGTGGTCGGGAATGGCTTCCAGGTGAGGTGACGTGTCGGATTTCAGTTTTTCACTGACTTTCCTCCAGTCGGTAATCACTACTGAGGCCGGGGGTAGGCTGGGGTCAGAGGGACCCGAGCGAGGAGCAAGGTGCATGAACACTGGCCTATGATCGGAGTTGAGCTCGTGTAGCGTCTCAATGGAATGTAACCTAAGGTTTATATTCTTGAGCAGCGCTATATCGAGCACGTCGGAACGAGAGTTGACAGTGGTGGGGTAATGGGTGTGCTCCATAGGAGCTACGGGGTCGGGGTTAATGGTGGCAGCAAGGTCGAATATTATTCTCCCTCTGGGATTGGACTTCTAGTGGTGGGTGGTCTATGGGGATGCAGTGCAGTTCCTTCCTGTAATAAATCAGCGTACCGCCCTTATGACAACGTGACCGATCATTGCGTACTATATAGTAGTTAGCAATTTTAGGGTCACGGAGATTGGGTTTGAAGAATGTCTCCTGGATGAGGAAGACATCTATTTTGTAATCGCGGAGGAAGGTGGCTATTTCGTCACGCTGACTTCTAATACCGTTTGCATTAAAGAACCCTAATCTTAGGGATCTGGGAAGGGCACGCGATAAGGCCGTATTATCCATTATTTAACTAAAATTGAGGGAGCGGAGGGCGTATTCAATTACCCTGAAGGCATCAAAGATGACCTGAATAGTTTTCTCTTTTGAAGCCCCGGGAGTAGGGGGTGAGGGAGAGAGAGGGGTGGGTATTTCAGCCTGAGCCTTTGGGCAGGGGGCAGGGGTGACTGGTAACTCAGGAGTTGGGTTAGCTTGTAGCGCTGGGAACGCGCGCTGCTAATTGTTAAGGCTATTCCAAGGGGACGGCCTCGGTGGGCTAAGCCTGTCTTGTAACTGAGCGGAAGGTACCTTGACCGAGGGCGATTCACGCTGTTGGCGGCCGCTTGTGCGCTTCGCCAACTTGTGCGAGGAAGTTTTGGGGGCTTTAGGGCAACGCCGGTAGTTAGCCGGGTGACCCGACTGGCCGCAGAGCACACAGCTAGGTGGCTCTGTGCAAAGGGATCTGTCCTTGGGACGGGGACAATCAGCCGTTCCGTGGTTGCCTAGGCACTTACACACCTGTGCGGTGCGAAGCAGTAAGCCTGGCTGTGCCCATACAGCTCGCAACGGTGACATTGCCCAACTATATTAGGACGGTGTGGTTTCTCGATGGAGATACCGGAGAGTGAGCATACTGATTTAATTTTGAAGATGGGGTGGTGATGGTGACCCTCGACGGGGTCACAGACGACCAGTACCATGTCGTACTGTTCGCCTCCCCTTGCCTTGTGAAGGCGGTGGACAGCCGTGACTGGGACGGCTTGAAGGAGGTCATTTAAAATCTCCTCAGAAGGAATCTCCTTCGGGATTCGCCTTATCACCACGCGGGTGGGCTTCTCCTCCGGGAGTGAGTAGGTGTGGAAGGCTACCTTCCTACACCTGAGCTGCCGAGTCAGGTCCCTGAAGTCCGAGGACGTGGGGAATGTGACTTTTATGCCTTGCTGGCATGCCCTGGCGCTTGTGTATTGGATCTTCTGATCCATACACATCTTGGACACTTCTGTCCATTTCCCCTTCTCTTGGATGAAGATCGGGGGGGGGGGGGTCTAGGCTTCTTGGAAAAAGCCGCGTTGTTGGCCTAATTGGCCGTAATCATGGGGCTAGACGGGCGGCTGGCAGGAGCCGCTACCGACGTATTCGAGTCTGGAATAGGAGGGCGCGATACCTCCGGTGAAGGTGAAAGCCGATCAACGGCTTTCTTGGCCTTATTGGCCTGAGATTGCCCTTGGCGACCTTTCTTCCTTTTACCCTTCCCCACTACTTGGTATTCGTCTTCAGAGGACGAGCGGGAGGAGGAGTCAGAGGCACTGGCTGCCTCTTCGTCCGACATTGCCTGTACGGGTGTTTGGGATTTGTAACATGCCAGGGAAGGCGGCATGCCCGAATCGGTGGGGGGTGGGGGTAAGAGCGGGCTCTCGAGCGCGTCGCTGAAGTCAGCGACGGCTGATGGACGCTGCAATGCAGCGAGCTGTTTCCCGTACTTGTTGTTGAAGTAGGGATCAGACCTAAAGAGGTCTAGGAAAAATTCCTAAAGAATTTTGTCCGACATGGTGACAGAGGGGACACGAAGGGAGGGGGGGAATTAGGGTCCTAGCTCCTAACAGCCCCGAGGAGACACGTAACGTGTACACCCCGGGCAGACAGTTCCCCAAAATTAACCCTCCCGCGAGTCTTTCCTATCGCTAAGCTAACGAGAAGAAAGACCCAAACAAACTCGTTAGCTACGCTAACTGTCTGATGGCCTGAAGAGCCGATGACCTAACTCCCCATGTGGGAAGGCCCGGGGATGTGTACCCTCCCTGTGGGGTTACAGGGGGGTGAGTACCTAAGGTGAGCCCTAAGCTAGTAATCTCACTGTCAGTCTCAATGTACAGCGAGTCCCTATGGGTCTTGCGACCGATCCGGGCCGTTGGGGTAGAAACACCCAACCGTCCCGGGTGCAAGCTGCAAGAGGACGGGGTTAGACAACTGGTCGCGACTAGGAGATCCCCAAGGCCCCTGGTCCAGTGCCCTTCGTCGTGCGTTTCTACCCCAACGGCCCGGATCGGTCGCAAGACCTATAGGGACTCGCTGTACATTGAGACTGACATCGAGATTACTAGCTTAGGGCTCACCTTAGGTACTCACCCCCCTGTAACCCCACAGGGAGGGTACACATCCCCGGGCCTTCCCACCTGGGGAGTTAGGTCATCGGCCCTTCAGGCCAACAGATAGTAGCGCAGCTAACGAGTTTGTTTGTCTTTCTTCTCGTTGGCTTAGCGCTAGGAAAGACTCACGGGAGGGTTAATTTTGGGGAACTGTCTGCCCGGGGTTACGTGTCTCCTTGGGGCTTTTTAGGAGCTAGGACCCTAATTAACCCCCTCCCTTCGTGTCCCCCATTGTCACCATGTCGGACTAAGTTCTTTTAGATTTTTTTCTGGACATTTTCCGATCCGACCCCTACTTCAACAACAAGTACGGGAAGGAGCTGCCGTCGCTGACTTCAGCGACGCGCTTGAGAGCCCGCTCTCCCCCCCCACACCGATTCGAGCATGCTGCCTTCCCTGGCATGTTATAAATCCCAGCCTTCCGTGCTGGCACTAACCACTCCCTCGCCAATGTCGGATGA
Organism: Standfussiana lucernea; assembly: GCA_964057025.1. Classification (NCBI taxonomy): domain Eukaryota; kingdom Metazoa; phylum Arthropoda; class Insecta; order Lepidoptera; family Noctuidae; genus Standfussiana; species Standfussiana lucernea. The sequence continues at coordinate 7,034,705 of OZ059811.1, forward strand.
AGAGGCAGCCAGTGCCTCCGACGCCTCCTCCCCCTCGTCCTCAGAGGACGACTATCAAGTAGTGGGGAAGGGCAAAAGGAGAAAAGGACGTCAAGGGTAGTCTCAGGCCAATAAGGCCAAGAAGGCCGTTGATCGCCTCTCACCCTCACCGAAGGTATCGCGCCCTCCTACTCCAGTCTCGACTACGTCGGTAGCGGCTCCTGTCAGCCGACCGGCCAGCCCCATGATTACGGCCAACACGGCCAACAACACGGCTTCTTCCAAAAATCCCAGACCCCCCCCCCCCCCCGATCTTCATCCAAGAGAAGGGGAAATGGGCTGATGTGTCCAAGATGTGTATGGATCAAAAGATCCAATACACTAGCGCCCGATCTTGCCAACAAGCCATAAAAGTCACAGTCCCCACGTCCTCCGACTTCAGGGACCTGACCCGTCAACTTAGGTGTAGGAAGGTAGCCTTCCACACCTATTCACTCCCGGAGGAGAAGCCCACCCGCGTGTTGATAAGGCGAATCCCGAAGGAGATACCTTCTGAGTAGATCTTAAATGAGCTCCTGCTCCAAGCCGTCCCAGTTACGGCTGTCCACCGCCTTCACAAGGCAAGGGGAGGCGAACAGTACGACATGGTACTGGTCGTCTGTGACGTCGTGTGTGTTCTCTTTCCGGTATCTCCATCGAGAAACCGCACCGTCCTAACATAGTTGGGCAATGTCACCGTTGCTAACTATATGGGCACAGCCAGGCCTACTGCTTCGCACCGCACAGGTGTGTTAAGTGCCTAGGTTACCACGGCACGGCCGATTGTCCCCGTCCTAAGGACAGATCCCTTTGTATGGAGCCACCTAGCTGTGTGCTCTGCGGCCAGTCGGGTCACCCGGCTAACTACCGGGGTTGCCCTAAAGCCCCCAAGACTTCCTTGCACAAGTTGGCGAAACGCACAAGCGGCCGCCAACAGCGTGAATCCCCTTCCGTCAAGATCCCTTCCTCACAACTACCCGACAGGCTTAGCCCGCAGAGGCCTTCCACATGGAATAGCCTCAACTACCAGCGCGCGTCCCCAGCGCTTCAAGCTAACCCAACTCCTGGGCTACCAGACACCCCTGCCCCCTGCCCAAAGGCCCAGGTCGAAATACCCGCCCCCCTCCCTCCGTCACCCCCCGCTCCCGGGGCTTCAAAGGAGAAAACGATACAGGTCATCTTTGACGCCTTCAGGGTTATTGATAATGCCCTCCATTCCCTCAATTTCAATTAAATAATGAATAACAGTCTTATCGCGTGCCCTACCCAGATCCCTAAGAATAGGGTTCTTTAACGCAAATGGCATTAGAAGTCAGCGTGACGAAATAGCCACCTTCCTTCGCGACTACAAAATTGATGTCTTCCTCATCCAGGAGACATTCCTCAAACCAAATCTCCGCGACCCCAAAATTGCTAACTATTATATAGTACGCAATGATCGGTAACGTTGTCATAAGGGCGGTACGCTTATTTACTACAGGAAGGAACTGCACTGCATCACCATAGACCCCCCACCACTAGTCTCTTCTCGAGGTTTCATTCGTCGGCTAGGCATGACCGGTCATCAACCACGGTCCACGTCATCTCAGCCTACATGCCCCCCTCTAACACGTCGGAAGATCCCTCTTCCATTATCAAAGACCTATCAGTCCTCTTTGGCTTGAGTGACTCCGTTATAATAGCGGGTGAATTCAACGCCAAACACCCTGCCTGGAATAGCACAAAGTCCAATCCCAGAGGGAGAATAATATTCGACCTTGCTGCCACCATTAACTATGACCCCGAAGCTCCTATGGAGCACACCCATTACCCCACCACTGTCAGCTCTCGTTCCGACGTGCTCGATATAGCGCTGCTCAAGAATATTAACCTTAGGTTACATTCCATTGAGACGCTACATGAGCTCAACTCCGACCATAGACCAGTGTCTATGGTCGGAGTTGAGCTCATGTAGCGTCTCAATGGAATGTAACAGGGGAGGAGCAAGGTGCATGAACACTGGTTCATGCACCTTGCTCCTCGCTCGGGTCCCTCTGACCCTAGCCTACCCCCGGCCTCAGTATTGATTACAGTCTGGGGATAAGTCAGTGAAAAACTGAAATCCGACACGTCACCTCACCTGGAAGCCATTCCCGAACACATAGTCTCAGTCGCAGATACGACGGCCGCCATCAACTCGTTTACAGATCACGTTCAATCCATACTGAAGGATTGTTCACGGGAAGTCCCAGAGATGAGCGATCGCCGCTGGAAACTACCCGCTGACGTACGTGAACTAATAACCGAGAAGAACGCGGCCATACGTGCCTACAGCAGATTTCCCTGTGATGCGAACAAAGCTCACATGCGCAACTTACAGCTCGCTGTCAAGAAGAGCACGTAGTAGAACGTAGAGGCGCCCTCCCCCCCGTAGAAGACCCTGATGATCCTCTGCCTTCTGTCACACCTGAGGAAGTGCATGACATCATAAATAGGCTTCATCCACGGAAAGCACCCGGTTCCGATGGCATCACCAATAAGGTTTTTAAGCTCCTCCCCCCTCAGCTAATTCTACTAATGGTAGCCATCTTCAATGGCGCCTTGAATAATAACATCTTCCCCCAAGTGTGGAAAGAGGCCACTGTGATCGGTATCGCCAAACCAGGGAAACCGAAGGCGGAGCCCTCGAGCTAACGTCCTATCAGTCTTCAGGAGACTGATAGGACGATAGCTCGAGGGCTCTCGATGCTCTCGATGCACTCGGCACTCGGCAAAATCTACGAGAGACTTATTTATAAGCGACTCAAAGATTATGCCGAGGCTAAGAGTCTCATTCCCAACGAGCAATTCGGTTTCAGGACCGGACACTCGTGCATCCAACAGGCTCACCGCATCGTATAACACTCGAGCGCTGGTTTCCAGCGTGGAGCGATGACAGGTGTATTATTCTTCGACATAGCGAAAGCCTTCGACAAAGTCTGGCACAACGGCTTACTATACAAGCATCAACTGGGCGTGCCTGACCGTCTCGTGCTTATCATATGGGACTTTTTGTCGGATCGCACTTTTCGCTATCGCATAGGTAAAGCTCTCTCTGCCCCCCACCCCATACGAGACGGAGTCCCCCAGGGCTCCGTCGTCTCCCCCTTATTTTTACACTGTTCACCAGTGACATTCCAACGAGCCAGAAAGCTCAGTTAGCCCTCTTCGCCGACGACACGGCCATATACTACACTGGCCACTGTCAAGACGCTATCGCTCGTACACTTCAGACCGCAGCCAAAGCCCTAGGCGCTTGGTCCCGGAAGTGGAAAATACAGGTGAACCCCGACAAGAGCCAAGCGGTCCTTTTCACCAAACCGCGGCTTAAACGCCCCTCCCCTAAGCCGGTAACCATGTACGGTAAGCCGATCCCTTGGGAAAAGCAAGCCAAGTACCTTGGAGTCATACTCGACCACCACCTGACCTTCATGCCGCACATAACAGCAGCGCGTAATCGAGCGGCCTTTGCCATGAGTAGACTCCACTTCATGTTAACTGCAAAGAGCAAGTTGTCACTTAGGTGCAAGTTGCGTCTTTACACCGCAGTGATCCGTCCCATTATGACATATGCATGTGTCATATTCGCCCACGCACACCCCCGTCACATCTATAGGATGCAGACCCTGCAGAACCGATTCCTCCGTAAAATCACGGGAGCCCCCTTTTATGTCCGTAATGACAGTCTACACTTGGACCTCAGATTACCTAGCGTCCTTCAATTCATGAAACGCCTTTCCAAGCGTTACTTTGACTCGGCCGTCAAACATAATAACCCACTGATCGCATCGGCCGCCCGATACGAACCATCTCGTATTAGCATGGTCAGACGTCCCCGTCATACCCTTGTCACTCCTGACGACCCCATCACCGTTCTACAAGAAAGTAATAGAGAAACCAGTACTCTTAAGAAATACAAACACAGACCGCCATCCTTCCGGCCTCGCCGACGAGGCCCGTTGCGACGTCCCCGTCCACTTCCCCCCCCGACCCTTGCAAGAGCCAGCCCGCGTTGCTGAGCCTGTAGCTATAAATCAGTCCCCAAATAATATCATTCAGATCCAGCCTGTCCCTTTGCTGCCCTCCCCCAGCGACGCCCTAAGCTGAGGTTCGTACCCCACAGGGGGTGCCCTTGAGTTGTCACTTTGTATATAAGTTTTGCCCTGGCTGGAGGCCTTAATTTATTTCAAGGCACCCACAGGATTGTCCGGTTAAGTAGAAGCCAGCCCTAGAGGCTGAACTGCGAGATGCCCTAACAAAAAAAAAAAAAAAACCAATAGCAGTACATTCCGCTCTAAGCCGTCGTAGCGCACACCCGTGTGCTCGATCACTCCCGCCGCGTCCCAGCGACCCCCCGGCCTCCGCTGTCGCGATATATTCGCGCCGAAGGAGCTCCCGCCGCCACCACCAGCGCCCCGCTCGCCGTCATAGCACAGCTACGAGCCGTAGCGCGACGCCCCGCCTCTCCGTAGCACAGCTACGCGGCACGGGTTTGGACTGCTACGAGTGCCACGCGCTTGTAGTTCTCCCAATTCGGTGTCGTTTGTTGTGCTAATAACTTTGGCCCCTTAAGGTTTAAAGCCATCAAGTTTTCGGTGGTTCTTGGTGGAAACCTAACGGTGTCAACGAAGCCAGGAGGATGTAGAACCAATACACCCGCCGACCCCCTTCAGGGCTAGGCAGTCAATTGAAGGCCACTGGACCTGCGGCCTTGAGGGATCTCCTAGTCGCGACCAGTTGTCTAACCCTGTTCTCTTGCAGTTTGCACCCGGGAAGGTTGGGTGTTTCTACCCCAACGGCCCGGATCGGTCGCAAGACTCATTTGGACTCGCTGTACATTGAGACTGACAGCGAGATTACTAGCTTAGGGCTCACCTCCCGGTAACCCCACAGGGAAGGTACTCATCCCCGGGCCTTCCCACCTGGGGAGTTAGGTCATCGGCCCTTCAGGCCAACAAACAGTAGCGCAGCTAACGAGTTTGTTTGTGTCTTTCTTCTCGTTGGCTTAGCGCTAAGAAAGACTCACGGGAGGGTTAATTTTTGGGGAACTGTCTGCCCAGGGTGTACACGTTTCGTGTCTCCTCGGGACAAGGTTAGGTTAGGAGTTAGTTTCCGCCCCCCCCCCCCCCCTATTACCCCTTCGAGTCTCCGGACACACAATCATGTCCATCATGAGAGACAAAATTTTATTAGACTTTCCTTGACGTCTTCACGCAAGATCCCTTCTTTAACCAAAAATATGGAAAATCGCTTGCAGACCTGCAACATCAATGCCTTACTAAGCCATCTCCAGTCGCTGAATTCAGCGACGCTTTAGAAAGCCCAATAATCCCCACCCCCACCGTTAAAGACTTGCCATCTTCGCCGGCAAGCGAAAACTCTCTCGTCATTGATGAGGAAAATGAGACCGACAGTGTCTCCTCCGACTCTTCCTCCCCTTCGTCCTCAGAGGACGACTACCAGTTGGTACGAAAAGGGAAAAGGAAGAAGGGACTCCAAGGGCAGGCTAAGGCCAGTAAGGCCAAGAAGGCCACCGACCGCTTGACCCCGCCCCCTTCAGTAGCTTCACGCCCCCCCACCCCCGTCCCGTCCACTTCGACCGCGGCTACCGCTAGCCGACCGGTCACTCCCATGGACACGACCACCCCGGTTGCCTTCATCAAGAAGACGCACGCCCCGCCCCCCTTGTTCCTCCACAACAAGGCTCTGTGGACGGAAGTTGCGAAAGCGTGTAGTGAACGCAAGATTAATTTCACTAATGCCCGTGCTGTACAGCAGGGCATTAAAATCACAGTGGCCTCGGCCACCGACTTCAGGGAGCTCAATAAGCTCTTCAGGGAAAGAAATATTCCCTTTCACACTTTCTTTCTTCAGGAGAACAAACCCGTCAGAGTGGTGATTAAAAATGTCCCACTCGAAATAAATTCAGACGAGATCTTTAGTGACCTGGAATCACAAAAGATTCCGGTTGTGGAGGTGCACCGTATGCACCGCAAAGGGGGTAACCCTTACAATATGGTATTGGGTAGGTATTGGTCATCTGTGACCATACCGAGGGTTATCACCCCATTTTCAAGATCTGCAAGATCTGCGGGCTCTCGGGCCTTTCCATTGAAAAACCCCGCACAAAACGGCATCGTTGGCCAGTGCCACCGATGTCAACTCTATGCAGCGGAATTGCTTCGGCAAACCCCGCTGTGTGAAGTGCCTAGCCTTAGGAAGGCAACAGGGGTGACCCGTCACCCCACTACTCAATAAAAGTCTCAATATTTAGTTGGCATTGTTTCTGCCTATTTCTAAAGCTCAATCTATTCTCTAATTGGAGTGGATGCAATCAGTCGCACGCGTCAACGTGTCGCGGTAAGTTGTTCTTTTTGTAATATTGACATTGCTGGGGTGACTCATAACCCCTATGGCTGTTTACGTAATTATTTCTTTTTATAATTTTAAAAGCTTACGTCATTACTTGGATCCCTCCGAAACATAGTTCGATGTATTCCACATAGATTGCGCCACACCATCTATAACGCCTTAGTAAAGCCTCACCTACTATATCTGGTTGAAATATGGGGTAGTGCGGCCAAGACAAAGCTAGCAAGTCTTCAAGTTGCACAAAACAAATTAATAAAAATGATTTTTGGCTACCCATTCTTAACATCGACAAGCAAAATTTATGAAGAAACCAAAATAATGAACATTAGACAGCTATATATTTACAATACATGTATTTTCATTCGTAAGGCACTCAACAAAAGTATACAGACTAATTTATCGTTTACTAAAGTGAAACAAGTAACCCAACGTAGTACTCGCCGAGCTAGTTTTCTGATTCTACCGAAGATGAGAACTAAGTTCGGCAAAAAAATGTTAATATTTGAGGGAGCACAATTGTACAACAAAATACCCTCATGTATTAAAAAAGTACACTCATTCAATGCATTCAAAACTCTATTAACTGAATATTTGATGACAACTAACACCCTTCATAGCATCTGAATGCATTGGATGGGTGTGTCTAATCTAATATATCTAATACATAATTATGTATAATAATTGTTACCGTGACGTCTGTGACGAACTTTAATTATAATTTATTTTAAGCATTGTTCTCATGTAAGTGACTTTGTGTCTTTTTTGAGAATAAATATCTTTAAACCTAAACCTAATACTGTAATAATAGTTGGATTTTTTAGGTAAAAATGGCTTCGATTTCGGATACGCAGATTCAAGACTACTTGCAAAGTATTGTTGATGCTAGCTGGGATGATGAGCGCCGTTCCGAAGACGGAGATGCAAGTGAAAATGATGATCACGTTTCGGTGCACTCGGAGGAGGAGGACATTATTTAAAATTATGAAAGGTAGTGACGACGAGGATGTGCCGCTGGCACAATTACGCACTAAAGTGTTGAGAGGTAAGAATGGACATGTTTGGTCTATTCCACCATCTTCGAGTAGAACACCGCGGCGAAATATAGTAACTGTTCAGCGACTCGGGAGAGGCAACGCTCAAAGTATCGAAACGGAAAAAGATGCATTCATTATAAAGAAGAAATAAATTCAAAAACAAGCAAATCAGTAATAATTCATGATTACAACTCAACAAAAGGTGGTGTTGATACTTTCGACAAAATGATGCATTCATATAGTTGCGCTAGAAACACCAGACATTGGCCACTTCAATACTTCTATGGCATGCTGGATCAAGCTGGCATCAATTCTATGGTGCTTTATATTGACGCTAAACATCCGAACACTCCTGCCAATAAGTTCCGGAGCAGTTATTGGAAGAAATTAGCCTTACAATTAGCGGAACCGCACATGAAGCGTCGTTTGAGTACAAATTTGCCGCGAGAATTAGGAGTCACTTTACGTGATATTCTAAATATAAACCAGGAAACTCCTGAAGGTGAGCCCCCTGTAAAATTGCAAAAACAAGCAAGACGTGCACTATGTCCAAGAAAAAGGGACAAAAAAGTAAAAACTTTTTGCACAAAATGTCTTCAGCCCGCTTGAACTGAACATCGTAAGGATATTTGCTTGAACTGCATTTAACCCAAAAAAAAACCAAATTATGGTTGCCATAATTAATACTTTTTTCATGTCATTAATAATTGTATAAGTGATAGATCTCATAATAAATAACTTTCGTTTTCTTACAAATTGCTGTTTTATTTGAGTTTAAAAATAAAGGGGTGATGCGTCACCCCTGTTGCCATTTATGTATATAAAAAAAGTGTTGCCTGCGGAAGGCTAGGAGACCATGGCACACTCGACTGCCCCCGACCCAAAGACCGTGCCCTTTGCACGGAACCTCCCAGCTGCGTTCTATGTGACGAATCCGGCCACCCGGCCAACTACCGAGGGTGCTCCAAAGCCCCTAAATCCTCGGGCCCTAAACTCAATTTCAATGTCATCGCTCCGATGCATCCTAACCACTACCCCTATGACCCAGACCATTGTCCTGACGTGCTCGACGTGGCGCTTCTAAAGAGTGTCAACCTACGGTTACACTCTATGCACGCTACAGAATTCCAAAGGTATGTGTCACACCGCTTAGCGGAGATAGATAAGAGGTCAGAGGGCGAATTGGCGCTGGGTTCCGTCGATGATGAACCCCGCTGACAAAGCTACCCACCCGCATGGACTGGCCTGATACCAGTAATGAGCGGTCGTCGGGTCCCTCTTTTCTTCGTTGTTCACAGAAACAGTGGCCTGCTGACACCGAGCTCGACAAGGTGGCAGAGCAAAACCTGGAGAGAGTGCAGCGCGTGCACACCACTGCGGCACAGGCTGAACCGCTGCAACAGTACGAGCGGCTGCCCATGTGGACGCGAGCACTAAACGTCGTGGCACGCGTACGTATATTTACAGAGCGATGCCGCAAGCGGCGACAGTCATCCACAGTATCGGCAGACGACCTGCATGAGGCGGAGTTGCGCCTCTTGCGTCTAGTACAGGCGGAGAGCTACGCAGCAGACATCGCAGCGCTGCAAGAGGGCCGCCCACTGCCTCACAACAGCAAGTTACGAGCACTGGACCCAATGCTGTTCGAATATGGGCTGGTGAGAGTACGTGGCAGGCTGGGCGCCTGCAGCGAGCTAACTTCGGCGAGCGTCATCCAATCATACTGGATGGGAAACATGCGTTCACGCGGCGTCTATTGTTAAAATACCACGTGGAGGCGCTGCACGCCAATCAAGAGACTGTGGTAAATAGAATCCGCGAGAAGTACTGGGTAACCAGTCTGCGATCAACGGTCAAAACCGTCACTGCAACTTGCCAACGGTGTCGCCTTGAGAGGGCCAAGCCGGTGACATCAAGATGGGTGACCTTCCGGTGGCCAGACTGGAAATCACAAGAAGAGCTTTCGTGCACTGTGGGGTCGATTACTTTGGCCCCATGGAAGTCACTATCGGTCGGCGGTGGCGGTGCTATTCACTTGCCTCACCACCTGGAGATAGCAGCCTCGCTAAGTGCAGATTCGGAAATCCTTGCTTTGCGGCGCTTAATTGCGCGCCGCGGGCGACCATCTGACATGTACTCCGACCGCGGTACAAACTTTGTCGGGGCACACGCCGAACTACGCGCAGCTCTGCGCGACATGGACCACGACAAGCTGAGCAGTGACATCACGGGTCGCGGAATTGCCTGGCACTTCAACCCTCCGGCATCCCCACACATGGGCGGGTGCTGGGACGACTGGTGCGCTCTATCAAGAATGCGTTAAGAGCAACGCTACGAGAGCGTACCCCACGCGAGTAGGTCCTTTACACCCTCCTTGCCGAGGCCGAGCTGATCGTTAACTGCCGACCTCTCACGTACGTAAGCAGCGACGTCGAGCACCCAGTGGTGCTGACCCCGAACCATCTCCTGGCGCTGGCGCTGGTTGCGCGAGTACCTGCCGACGCTTCAACGACGCAACAAGTGGTCAAGTGAAGTTTTAAACGTAAAAGTGGGTGACGTAATAGTGATTACGGATGATAATAAACCACGAAACCAGTGGACCAAAGGGGTCATTAAAGGTCGATTCACACATATCAGTGAGCCCACAGTTCCGACACAGTACCGCATCAGTGATAATTATTCTTTCAAACATTCTCTATGGATGTATTCACACTTGTCAGTGTCAGTGTCGTCTCAGTACCGTCAGTGTCAGTGCCGGCACCGGCCATCACGGACGTGATCGGCGACAACGATATTTTATCACGGATCACTGACGCCGCTGCATCGAAAACAAAATGGAGGACGAGGTGTTGATTGAATTAGTTCGTGAGAATACTGTTTTGTATGATTTATCTCATGCAAAGTATATGGATACAAAATACAAAAACAATTTGTGGAACAAAATAGGAACACAAATGAATGTAGACGGTAAGTCAAAATTTACTTATCTACAGTGCTATTGTAAAGAGGAAAGATTAGATTTTTGTCTATGTGTTTGAACCTACAAACTACTGGACCGATTTTAAAAGATAGTAGATTTTATAATAATCCGACGCAAAAAGATTTAATTGTTGTTGCATTTGAAATACAACATGTGAGAAGTCGAGATGGGCCGCTAGTTTTAAAATAAAATAATACAGTGTAAGTAAGTTGCTTTATTTTAATAGACAAAGTACAAATCATATTTTATCTTCTTGCCAGGGTACTGATCCTGCCTCAGAAATAAAATAATTTTTGAATACTTCTCTAACGTGAAATGCGCCCGCTGTGGCGTTTCCGCCTTGAGGTTGCACAGTTTCCAGTAAACTGCTTGTATGAGGTTGATTACCCTCATAATCTGATGCATGTGTTGTATTTGGATTGAAATATTTGATGAAGTTATGTAAAATACAAGTAGCGAGTACTATATTATCTACATTTTCTGGGTGAACTTGGATCCGTCTATTGTATATTCTAAACTTTTGTGTTAATTTACCGAAAGTATTTTCAACAATTCTTCTTGCTCTTGATAAACGATAATTAAAAATGCGCTTGTCGTCATTCAAATTTTGCCCTGGATAAGGTCGCATTAAATATGTTTAGAGAGGAAATGCTTCATCTCCCACAATCACGTGTGGTGTTTCTATTGATGTTCCTGGCAACGGAGAATTTCCAGGTATACCTAAAGTTCCTTGCTGTAGTCTTTTTCCTAGGTTGGAATTTGCAAAAATGCCACCATCACTGTTTTTGCCATAAGACCCAACATCAACGGCTGTTAGCGACGAAACACTAATCATAGGATAAGACTGTTAATTAAGTTTAGGCTAAGTTTTTAAGACTGATTAAAGTTTATAATGTTCAATAGTATATAATGTAATAGTGTATAATATGGTAAATCTAATCAATAAGGGTGAATAAGTAGAATTAAGTGTTATTTAAGGTTTTCAGTGTCCCCGCTTGGTGGCACCACTTAAGCTCAAGTGGCAAAGCTTAACTATGAGAGAACTTTACCTTAACGAGAACCGTTTCAGTTTTTTGTTAATTTTAAGGCTTAGAATTAAGAGTTTTTGAAAAATCTTTTTGTATAAGACTTAAGAAACATAACACCCATGACATGCAGAAATTTTATGTAAATCCGATAAGTCTAACCACCAAAAATCATAAGTTAAAGTTTTCCCATACAAAACTACTCTGTAAAAGCGAAGTGTTCTGATTGGTCAGGGTAGTGCCGTGTGCAAAGTTGAAGGATTGTGATTGGTCAGGGTAGTGCCGTGTGCAAATTTGAAGGGCTCTGATTGGTCACAAGACCCTATAAAAGAAGGGCATTTTTGGTGGTCAGGCATAACTTTGACCCCATCGCTCCTATGGAGCACACGCACTACCCACATGATCCCGATCATCGTTCCGACGTGCTCGATATAGCGCTGCTCAAGAATGTCAGCTTAAAGCTGCATCTCATTGAGACGCTACACGAGCTTGATTCCGACCACCGTCCAGTGCTCGTGCACTTAGTTCCCCGCTCAGGTCCTTCAGACCCCAGCAAGCCCCCTCCTTCCCAAGTGATTACCGACTGGAGGAAAGTCAGCGAAAAGCTGAATTCCACTACGTCACCTCACCTGGATAAAATTCCCGAACACATTATCTCGGTCGCAGACACGACGGCCGCCATCAACTCGTTTACAGAACACGTTCAATCCATACTGAAGGATTGTTCACGGGAAGTCCCAGCAATGAGCGATCATCGCTGGAGACTACCCGCTGACGTACGTGAACTGATAACCGAGAAGAACGCGGCCATCCGTGCCTACAGCAACTTTCCTTGCGACGCGAACAAGGCTCACATGCGTAATTTACAGCTCGCTGTAAAGAACCGCGTCAGTGAGCACCGTTCCAGTCAATGGGACAAGACGCTGAGCGAACTCGAGCCCACTCACCAAGCTTTCTGGCAACTGCAGAGAAAGATGCGCAAAACCGAAGAGGCTTCGATGCCTCCTCTCGTTCGTCCTGACAAGAGCGTCGCTTTCGATGACTCTGAAAAGGCAGAATGCCTAGCCGACAGCCTGGAATCTCAGTGCTCTCCCAGTTTACAACCAGTAGACCAACGACACCTCGATGAGGTGGACGCCGAGGTCGAACGTAGAGCCGCCCTACCCCCTGTTGAAGACCCTGATGCTCCTCTGCCTTCTATCACACCTGAAGAAGTGCACGACATCATCAAAGGGTGAACAAATCTAGGGCTCCGTAGGGCGAGAAATAACACAGTTCAGTACTACTAGTACTCTTAAGCGTTTATTATTTAAAACGATTCTCACAAAAAAAATATTTCTTAGACTACTTATACTAACGGCGGTAACGAAACCATAGCGCGATCTAATTCGACGTCAACGCCATCTATCGAGCTTATAGGTCAACTCTGGACACTTAATGAATTAACTTAGATCGCGCCGTGGTTTCGCCACATACTTGAACATACCGCCCACCAAGGACATAATGCAGAATGTCCTTCAAACCGCCCACCATGCCACAGTCTAAAGTAAGTAATAATAAACAGAAAATCTTATTTAGCAATGGGCAATATCGCTAATTTTGATGTAGGTCTTTTAATTATTGAATTTTTTGTACGGATGGTAACTACACGCGTAATTTTATCCGGACCAGGGTGTTTGTGCTCCACCTTGCCCAACAACCACTTTCCCGGAGGTAAATCGTCCTCTTTAATTAAAACTACATCGCCTAGTGATGGTTCCGGGTTCTGGTATTCCCATTTATTTCTTTGCAGAAATTGATGAAGGTAATCCTGCGACCATCTGCGCCAAAAGTCCTGCATCATTCGCTGGTGGAGTTGCCATCGCCGCAGAGTATGAATATTAGAAGTTTCGTAATTGGAATCTGGTACTACGACGAGTGGTTACCCCACCAGGAAATGACCAGGAGTCAATACAAAAAGCTCGTTTTGATCCTCTACATGTGACATTGGCCTTGAATTTAGACATGCCTCAATTTGAGTTAAGACTGTGGCCATCTCTTCATAAGTCAACGTAGAGTTTCCTATGACTCGTTTAAGATGGAACTTCATGGACTTTATGCCTGCCTCCCAAAGTCCCCCAAAATTGGGCGCGCGAGGAGGAATAAAATTCCAATGAGTCCCGTTATTCGCGAGATATTCTGCCAGTTCCGGTTTGAAGTTTGATTTCTCTTCATTAAACAGGCACAATAACTCGCGAGCAGCTCCTACAAAATTTGTACCGTTGTCACTATACAACTCCGCACATCTACCCCGTCTTGCGACGAACCTTCTAAAAGCAGCCAAGAAACCTTGGGTGCTTAATTCGCTGACAGCCTCGAGGTGCACCGCTCTTGTCGACATGCATACAAACAATGCAACATAACCCTTATAAGACTTATTGCCCCTACCCTTGGACACTCTTATATTGATTGGCCCTGCGTAATCTACGCCACTAATGAAAAAGGGCTTGTTTGGGGTCACACGTGATAAAGGTACTTGCCCCATGAGCTGAGACGTGGCTTTGGTTGAGTACCTAATACAAGTGACACAGCGTCTATAACACTTTTTAACCAAAGCCTTGACACCTACAATCCAGTACCTTGAGCGCAAGTACGTGAGCATGAGTTGCGGACCACCGTGCATGGTTTTTTGATGCGCTTCTGCAATCAAAAGACCTGTTAAAAATGATTCCTTTGGTATAAGAATTGGATGTTTCTCATTAAATGTTAAAGAAGACATTTCCAATCTGCCGCCAACTCTTATTATACCGTTTGAATCCAAAAATACGTTTAAGGACCTTAGCTTCTTCTTTTTCTTATCTAAATTTCCCTTTCTTTTCAGTTCTTCCAACTCTTCCGAAAATCCTTCTTCCTGACATCTCTTAACACAAACTTCTATAGCCTCGTCAATTTCTTGTCTGGACAAGTACTTAGTGTCGTGCCTGATGTTTCCGTTTCCTCTCACATTCAACCATCGTCGACAGTAGGCAGTCACTCGAACCAGCCTGGAGAACGAGGAAAACCTTTGCCAAAGAGCAACGTCAAGGACAGCCGTTTGTACTCTAACTTCTTCGAGATTAGTCACGAGGTGCTTAGGCCTTTTAAAATTAATCAAGTCCTGTCTTAGAAAATCCGGACCTTCGAACCATATGGAAGTTGTTGAAAGTTCTGCAGGAGATATACCTCGTGATGCACAGTCCGCGGGGTTTTTCTTAGTGGGTACATGAGACCAGTGCTGGGTATCTAGAGTTAATAAAATTTCTGAGACCCGATTCGCCACAAAGGTCTTCCAGCGGCTCGGATGATTATTTAACCAGGCCAGAACTACCTCACTGTCGGTGAAAGCATGCAACTGCTCTTTGGGTATTCCCATAACTTCAGCTACTTCCACAATGAGCTTAGCCAACAGTACAGCCCCACAAAGTTCGAGCCTGGGAATTGACACTTGCTTTATAGGTGCGACCTTTGTTTTAGAAGTCAATAAAGAGACTTGGATTTTTCCCTGGTCATCCACTACTCTGAGGTATACGACAGCAGCATATGCCACCTTTGAAGCATCCGAAAACCCGTATAATTCGCGTTTATTCTTATTACACGTGTGTAACCAACGCGGGATTTTTATCTCTACCAAATCAGCCAAGTTGCCACGGTAAGTAAGCCATTCCCTTAATAAATTGCTTGGAACTTCTTGATCCCACCCAATTCCAGCTAGCCACAGCTTTTGTATTAATATTTTGGCTAAAATAATACTGGGCGCTAACCATCCGAGTGGGTCGAATAAACGTGAAATGTCGGAAATAATTTTTCTTTTTGTTGCAGGTTCAACTAGCGGCGTGAGATCGACGGAGTACTGAAAGAAGTCACCACTTGGATTCCAGGTAAGTCCCAAAATCTTTGTTATGTCATCTACTTTAATACTTAAACTCTCATCCTTGCCACCCTTTTCATTCCATATCTTATCTAACAATTCTCGGCAATTGCTTCTCCATTTCTGTAATTGAAACCCTCCTTTGGCTAGCACAGTACTTAACTCTGAGTAAATATTAAAAGCACCTTCCATATCTTCAGCTCCTGTCATCACGTCATCCATATAAAAATCGTCTAAGATGATTTTTGCAATACCTGGACTATCCAGGCACTCATCATAGGCCAGCTGTTGTAACGATCTTACCGCTAAATATGGTGCTGATGCAGTACCGAAAGTAACTGTAATCAGCTCATATTCCTGGAGCTCCCTTTCAGGGCTATCTCTCCAAAGTATTCTTTGGAATGGAGTATCTTCCCTATTTACTAACACTTGCCTATACATTTTGATGATATCTGCCACCAGGCCTATCTTATGCAATCTCCAGCGCATAATGGTATGGCGGAGTTCAGATTGCAACGCCGGGCCAACCATCAATTCATCGTTAAGTGCCCTGCCATTGGTTCCCTTACAGGAAGCATCAAATACAACTCGGACTTTCGTCGTGTCCTTATCCTCCCGGACA
Source organism: Standfussiana lucernea (assembly GCA_964057025.1). Classification (NCBI taxonomy): domain Eukaryota; kingdom Metazoa; phylum Arthropoda; class Insecta; order Lepidoptera; family Noctuidae; genus Standfussiana; species Standfussiana lucernea. Next base: position 7,050,660 of record OZ059811.1, read on the forward strand.
ACTGCATGGTGAGGTAAATAAATTGCTGCCTTCTTATCCTTTTCTTTATCGATAACCTTGACCATGTGATTTAGATCTAAATATTCTTGCATGACCTTTGTGTAGTCTGCTTTTAATTTTGGGTTTTTCCCTAACCTTATCTCTAAACCTTTTAATCTTTTTTCAGCAATACTTCTGGACTCACCATGCCTGCTGACCGGGTCAGCGTCACGTAGCGGTAATTTCACAATATACCTGCCCTCCTTATTTCTCATCGTGGACGCTGTGAATAGTTTTTCGCATTTAATTTCATCCTCCGTGAGCATTTTTTTTGTTTCTGATGTTTCAGCCTCCAGTTCCCAGAACCTTTTCAGCATGTTGTCAGCATCAAAACTTGAATGCATCACATTGATGTGCGAAGATATAATGGATGAATTATCTACCTCACAAACCCCTGATATTATCCACCCAAACGCAGTATCCTGCGCCAAGAGAGAACCACCCAAATTTCTTTGAATGCCTTCTTGAATGATTTGACTGTATACCTCAGCGCCTAATAAGACATCGATCTTATTAGGTCTGTGATATTCAGGATCAGCCAAATCATCAACTGTCAGATTTACCCATTCTACCCTGGTTACTTTGGCAACTGGGAGAAGGGACGTAACTGATTTCAAGACATAAGCATCAACCTTAACCTGAAACTGGGGATCTACTCTCGACCTTATATTAATTTTGACCGTGGACTTTGAAGTCACACTTTTGTCACCACCTACACCTACTATAGTGTGTTTGGCCGCAATCTTTTTTAACCCTAAGTACTGAGCCATAGCTTCTGTTATAAAAGATCCTTGCGACCCTTGGTCTAATAATGCCCTAACCGGAAGATAGGTCCCGTCTTTCGATTCAGCTTGCACCACAGCTGTAGTTAATAACACCGTTTTACAACAGTTCCCTGTCGAAAGACAAGACACAAGTGGCTTACTAGACCCCTCCGCTTGCGCGGAAAACTTATTGCTGCCTGAAGCAGCATTTTCTTCAATCGACCTTTGGCTAGTCGACGAAGCTCCCTCGAGAACCGTCTCAATCTCTGCGCTACCAGAACCAGAATCACCACTAGGGTGCAATAATGAATGGTGGCGGCGTTTACACACCTGGCATCGGACCATGTTTTTACAAAATTTTGCAGAGTGGTTGCTGTTCAAACAAACAAAACATAAATTCTTCTCCATTGCAACATTACGTCGTTTGTCGTTAGATTCTTTGGCGAATTTTTTGCAAGCAGTTATTTTATGATCTGCAGCACAATACGCACACGACGCCATGTTTTTCTCTTTCACGATGTGAAAAGATTTTGTATTTTTGTTCTCTACTCTGTTAGGCTTTGAATCTAAATTTTCGAGACCTCTAAAACGCCCTATCAAGAAATCGGAAAATTGCGCAAACGTGGAAAATTCGTCAGTTGGATCTGATGCCACCTTTAATTCCCATGCCTTTCGTGTATCTTTGTCCAATTTAGCGCTCATTATATGGATAATCAAAATATCCCAAGATGAAATATTTACACCTAAGTTTCTTATAGACTCTAAACAATCTGATGTTGTACTAATGAACTTCTTAATTTCAGAGGCAGATTCAGATACCAAACTTTTTTGATTTAGTAGCCGATTCAAAATGCCGTTAGCCAAAAACCGCTTATTGTTGTACATACTATCCAATTTTTCCCAAGCAACTTGATAGCTATCAGATGAGACCTTAATGTTTCGCAACAACTGTTCCGCTTCACCAGTTAAATGTCCCCTGAGATAGTAGAACCTTTGAGCATCATCCAGAGACTTGTTTTCATGCACAAGCCCTAAAAACAAATCTCTGAACGTCTGCCACTCAGTATATTTCCCGGAAAACGTAGGTATCTTAATTTCTGGCAATTTGAAACGTCTAGCTAAACCATCACAATGACTATTAGAACTTGAATTTAACTCTGTCTCTGGTGTTTTTAAATTATATAACATTTCTTTTAAATCTGTTTTAAATTGTACATACAATTCTTCCACATCATCATAGACACTATTTTTATGATAATCCGAACTATACAAATCACTTCGCTTAACTTGACTAATAATTTTAGTGTGAGTGCTTATAAATAAACTCCACTGTTGCTCTAGGTTATCTAGTCTAGTTTCAATATATGGAACCGTCAAACGCTCTTTAGGAGACTTTTTAAAATTAGTCTTAACTTTCAGCATTTTCGCTCTAATATCTTCCTGTAAGTCGTTAAACGCTTCCATTTTAAATTGTTTATAAAAAACTTTATATTAATTGACTTAAAAACACCCGAACAAAATCGTCTCACAATACCACAACAAAATGTAAACAAAGCTAAACAGAAAAATTTACGAAGTCTTTTGCCCGTACTTCCAACAAATGTACGCCAAGTTAAACACAAATAGGGCAAAATTTTACAAGTCTTTTTACAAGAAAGTAATTCTGGTAAAAATCGGGCATGGATTCCCCGTCTCAACCAACTATTACATAAAACTATTACAAGTCCAAATTAGCTAAATTTTTCTAAGTTAAATCTTACTATCTTCAAAATTCTTGAATTTTTCTAAGTTCCACTGGTCTTTACTTTAAAGATCAAATTTGCATGTACTTCTTAAATTTTCAACTTTATTTCTTCTAGTAAATAAGGGCGAAAATGTACTCACAGTTGAACACCGCACTCACTGTCACTGATTATCTTCGACGTCACGCGCCTGCTACAAGTGGCGCCCTCTGGCGCTCCGCAGCCTGCTTATCACCTCCCGAGTTCACCGCTCCTCCGGATGTTGCCACCCGGCTCCACCACTGCCTTGACGCCTTTCCAGCCGCCTTGCTGTAGGGATGATCTGGCCAGCGATCCACTGCCAGTAGCGACGAAACGGGTAGTAACCACTTCCACCACCGGTGATTACCAAAACACGCCCAGCCAAATCCGTCTCGAAGGACCATGAACAAATCTAGGGCTCCGTAGGGCGAGAAATAACACAGTTCAGTACTACTAGTACTCTTAAGCGTTTATTATTTAAAACGATTCTCACAAAAAAAATATTTCTTAGACTACTTATACTAACGGCGGTAACGAAACCATAGCGCGATCTAATTCGACGTCAACGCCATCTATCGAGCTTATAGGTCAACTCTGGACACTTAATGAATTAACTTAGATCGCGCCGTGGTTTCGCCACATACTTGAACAAAGGGCTTCAGCCACGGAAAGCACCTGGCTCCGACTGATTCACCAATAGGGTGTTTAAAGTCTTACCCGCTCAGCTAATCGCGTTAATGGCAGCCATCTTCAATGGCGCCCTTTCGAACAACATCTTCCCTCAAGTATGGAAGGAGGCCACAGTCATCGGTATTGCCAAACCTGGCAAACCCAGGGCGGAGCCTTCGAGCTACCGACCCATCAGTCTCCTGAGTGCCCTCGGCAAAATCTACGAGAGGCTTATTTATAAGCGTCTCAAAGATTACGCCGAGGCCAAGAGCCTCATTCCGAACGAACAATTCGGGTTTAGGACCGAACACTCGTGCGTACAACAGGTCCACCGTATCGTCGAGCACGTGAGTGCTGGATTCCAGCGCGGTTCGATAACAGGCGTGTTGTTTTTCGACATAGCGAAAGCGTTCGACAAAGTCTGGCACAACGGCTTAATATACAAGCTGTACCAACTGGGAGTGCCGGACCGTCTCGTGCTCATCTTGCGAGACTTTTTGTCCAATCGCACCTTCCGCTATCGCGTCGGAGGAGCTCTCTCCTCCCCTCACCCGATTCGTGCCGGAGTCCCTCAGGGCTCGGTCATCTCCCCTCTCATTTTTACGTTGTTCACCAGCGATATCCCTAAGAGCAAAAAGGCTCAGCTAGCCCTGTTCGCGGACGACACGGCCATTTATTATACTGGTCGTTGTCAAAACGTTATCGCCAAAACGCTCCAAACCTCAGCCAACGTCCTTGGCGCTTGGTTCAGGAAGTGGAGGATCGAGGTTAACCCCGATAAGAGTCAGGCGGTTCTTTTCTCTAAACCGCGTATCAATCCCCCCAGCCCTCGTCCGATCACTATGTACGGCAAGCCTATCCCCTGGGAGAAGCAAGCCAAATACTTAGGAGTCATACTTGACCAACACCTGTCCTTCGGGGCACATATCAAAGCAGCTCGCGACCGAGCTGCCTTCGCTATGAGTAGGCTTCATTTCATGATAGCGGCTAAGAGCAAGTTGTCACTCAAGTGCAAGTTGCGTCTCTATACCGCAGTGATCCGTCCCATCATGTCGTACGCTTGTGTTGTGTTCGCACATACCAAGCCTCGCTATATCCACAGGATGCAGACGCTCCAAAACCGATACTTACGTAGGGTCACGGGTGCCCCGTTTTACGTACGTAACGAACGTCTCCACGTAGACCTTAGGATGCCCACCTTATTGCAGTTCATGAAACGCCTCACCAAGCGTTTCTTCGATCGTGCAATAAAACATCGTAATCCCCTGATCGCATCGGCCGCCCGATACGACCCCTCGCGTATCAGTCAGGTTCGCCGTCCAAGGCACACACTCGTTACTCCCGACGACGCTATCACTCTCCTCCAGGAGAGCCGTAGGGAAACTAGTACGCTCCTCAAGCGTATACCCCGTTTCAAACCGCCGTCTTTCCGCCCTCGCCGTCGAGGTCCGTCGCGACGTCCCGGTAATTGCCCTCCCCGACCCTTGCTCGAGCCAGCCCGCGATGCTGTGCCAGTAGTTTTAAACCAGCCCATAAATAATATCACTCAGATCCAGCCTGTCCCCTTGCTGCCCTCCCCCAGCGACGCCCTAAGCCGAGGTCCGAGCCCCACAGGGGGTGCCCTTAGCGTGTAGTCGCTTAGTTTGTAAGTTTTTTTGCCCTGGCTGGAGGCCTTAAATTCAAGGCATCCACAGGATAGTCCGGTTGAGCAGACGACAACCTCCTAGGTTGAACTGCGAGATGCCATACACAAAAAAAAAAAAAAGTGGTCAGGCATTAATTCCGCTTTGAGCCGTCGTAGCGCACGCACGTACGCTCGATCGCTCCCGCCGCGTCCCAGCGACCTCCCGGCCTCCGCTGTCGCGATCTATTTGTGTCGAAGGAGCACCCGCCGCCGTCCCGCTCGCCTCGTAGCACAGCTACGAGCCGTCGCGCATCGCCCCGCCTCCCCGTAGCAGAGCTACGCGCCGCGAGTGCCCCCCGCCGCCGCCGCTGTCGCCACCGTCGCGTGCCTCTCGCCGCCGTAGCGCGGCTACGAGCCGTACCGCGTCGCCCCGCCTCTCCGTAGCACAGCTACGCGTCACGGGTTTGATCGGCTACGAGTGCCACGCGCTTGTAGTTCGTCCAACTTGTGCCGTTGTTGTGTTATAACTTTGGCCCCTTTAGGGCTAAATCCACAAATTTTTCTGTGGTTCTTGGTGGAAACCTAACGGTGTCAACGAAACCAAGAGGGTGAAGACCCAATCACCCGCCGACCCCCTTCAGGGCTAGGCAGTCATTGGAAGGGCACTGGACCCGCGGCCTTGGGGGATCTCCTAGTCGCGACCAGTGTTTAACCCCGCTCTTTTTCAGTTTGCACCCGGGACGGTTGGGTGTGTCTACCCAAACGGCCCGGATCGGTCGCAAGACCCATAGGGACTCGCTGTACATTGAGACTGACAGCGAGAGTACTACCTTAGGGCTCACCGTAGGTACTCACCTCCCTGTTACCCCACAGGGAGGGTACTCATCCCCGGGCCTTCCCACCTGGGGAGTTAGGTCATCGGCCCTTCAGGCCATCAGACAGTAGCGTAGCCAACGAGTTTGTTTGTGTCTTTCTTCTCGTTGGCATAGCGCTAGGAAAGACGCACGGGAGGGCTAATTTCGGGGAACTGTCTGCCCGGGGTGTACACGTAACGTGTCTCCTCGGGGCTGTTAGGTGTTAGGAGCTAGAATCCTATTTCCCCCCTCCCCTTTGTGTACCCCCCTACCATCATGTCTGAAAAAATTCTTTTAGAGTTTTTCATGGACGTTTTTAAGACCGATCCCTACTTTAATAACAAGTACGGGAAGCAGCTCGCTACTCTGCAGCGTCCTTCAGCCGTCGCTGAGTTCAGCGACGCTCTGGAAAGTCCACTCATCCCCACTCCCATAGTCAATGACTCGCCATCTTCGCCGGCAAACTCTCTCGTCATTGATGACGAAAACGAGACAGACAGTGTCTCCTCGGACTCCTCCTCCCCTTCGTCCTCCGAGGACGACTACCAATTGGTAGGAAAGGGGAAAAGGAAGAAGGGTCGCCATGGTCAGGCTAAGGCCAGTAAGGCCAAGAAGGCCGCAGACCGCGTGACCCCGCCCCCCTCAATGGCTTCACGTCCCCCCACCCCCGCCCCGTCTACTTCGACCACGGCTACCGCTAGCCGACCGGTCACCCCAATGGACACGACCACTCCGGTCACCTCCATAAAGAAGACGCACGCCCCGCCCCCCCTGTTCCTCCACAACAAAGCCCTGTGGACGGAAGTAGCCAAAGCGTGTGGCGAGCGCAAAATTAACTTCACCAGTGCCCGTGCTGTACAGCAGGGCATTAAAATCACAGTGGCGTCGGCCACAGACTTTAGGGAGCTTAACAAGCTCTTCAGGGAAAGGAATATCCCTTTTCACACCTTCTCCCTTAAGGAAGACAAACCAGTCAGAGTGGTTATCAAAAATGTCCCACTTGAGTTAAACTCGGACGAGATACTCAGTGACCTGGAGTCACAAAAGATCCCAATCGCGGAGGTGCACCGTATGCACCGAAAAGGGGGTAACCCTTATAATATGGTATTGGTCATCTGTGACCATACCGAGGGTTACCACCCCATCTTCAAGATCACCGAGATCTGCGGGCTTTCCGGCCTATCAATAGAAAACCCCGCCAGAGCGGCATCGTTGGCCAGTGCCACCGTTGTCAACTCTATGGGCACTCACAGCGGAATTGCTTCGGCAAACCCCGCTGCGTGAAGTGCCTGGGGGATCACGGCACATTAGACTGCCCCCGTCCCAAAGACCGTGCCCTCTGCACGGAACCTCCAAGCTGCGTCTTATGCGGCGAATCCGGCCACCCGGCCAACTACCGAGGGTGCCCCAAAGCCCCCAAATCCTCGGCCCCGAAACTGGCCAAACGCGGGAAGTCCGTTCCCAAAGAGAGTGTCCTACACTCTCCGGCGAACTCCCCGCGAATCTCAGCCCCCAGAGGCCTAGTCCCTGGAATAAATTGAACCACCAAGCCCACTTCCCGGCACTGAGGCCCACTCAGCAGCCGGCTCCGGTGTCCACCCCCCCAACCCCCCCCCCCTCCGGCCCCTAGGCCCATCTTAAAAGCCCCGGAGCCTTCAGCGCCCCACCCCTCAACCAGAGTGACAGTGCCTCAAGCACCGGTCACTTCAACCCCGCCCCACACAACGAGGCCCCCCCCTCTCGTCACACCCGGGGCCAAACGCTCTCAACCCAGCGTTAGTACTCGCAAGTACTTTTGGAGTCTTCTACTCCCCCCGCGCTAGGCAAATGTCGGCCGCGATTGTCGCTTGCGGCAACGATTTCGTCCTCCTCTCCCAAGTCTTTGCGGAGTTCGGAGATGTAACTGAAGCCCTCAACAACCTCCCCCATAACAGACTGTAATGGATAATACAGCTCCAATAAGTAGGTTAAAACCGAAGTCCCTTAAAGTTGGGACATTCAACGCAAACAGCGTGCAGGGCCAGCGTGATGAGATCGCCAATTTCCTCCGCGACCATCACTTAGATATCCTTTTAGTCCAAGAGACCTTCTTGAAGCCCCATCAGCGAGACCCGAGAATTGCCAACTATCGTCTGGTTCGCAATGACAGGTCCCGTTGTCACAAGGGAGGTACTCTCATTTACTATAAAGCTTCGCTTTACTGCATCCCAATAGACCCCCCCCATCTCGCCCATCTCGAAGTCTCAATCTGTCGACTGGGTATGACAGGTCATCCACCCATCACATTAGTATCCGCATATTGCCCCCCTACTAACCCCGCTGTGGGTAACACCTTCCTCAGAGATGACCTCTCGGAGGTCCTTGGCCTAAGTGACTCCGTCATTCTGGCGGGAGACCTGAACGCCAAACACCCCTCCTGGAACAGTCACACGACTAACACTAGAGGCAGAATTCTTTTTGATCTGCAAAGTCCCCTAAATTTCGATGTCATCGCTCCGATGCATCCCACCCACTACCCCTATGACCCAGCCCAGCGTCCCGACGTGCTTGACGTGGCGCTTCTAAAGAGTGTTAACCTACGGTTACACTCTATGGAGGCGCTGGACGAGCTCGACTCGGACCACCGGCCGGTTATTCTGGAGTTAGCTCCTAGATCAGGACCACTAGACCCCTCTCAACCCCCCCCTACCATAACTATTACGGACTGGGGAAAAGTAAGCGAGTTACTAAAATCTACCTCGTCCCCCCACTTAGATAAAATCCCCGAGAATATCGAGTCCATCGCCGAGGCCGAGGCCGCGATCGGCTCGTTCACGGAACACGTACAATCGGTCCTGAACGAGTGTTCAAGGAAGGCTCCGGCGATGAGTGATCACCGCTGGAAACTACCGGACGATGTGCGCGATCTAGTGACCGAGAAGAACGCGGCCGTTCGGGCTTACAGATCTTTCCCCTGCATCAGTAACAAAGCTTTCATGCGACGCTTACAGCGTAAAGTAAGTAATCGCATCGCTGAGCTGCGTAACAGTCGCTGGGAAAAGACACTGAGCGAACTCGAACCGACCCACCAGGCCTTCTGGGAACTACAGAGGAAACTACGCGCCTCTGATATTTCCCCGTTGCCCCCTCTCAAACGTCCCGATAACAGCGTCGCCTTCGAAGACGACGAAAAAGCAGAATGCCTGGCTGACAGTTTAGAGTCCCAGTGCACTCCTAGCACCCAACCTGTAGACCAAGCTCACCTCGATGAGGTGGATGCTGAAGTTGAAAGAAGGGCCTCTCTCCCACCTATCGAGAACCCTGATGAACCCCTACCTCCTATCACTTCAGAAGAGGTACAGGACATCATCAAAAATCTCAAACCCAGAAAAGCCCCTGGCTCGGACGGAATCAACAATAGAGTCTTTAAGCTCTTCCCTGCCCCTCTTATAGTCCTAATGACAGCCATTTTCAACTGTGCCCTGTCCCACAACATGTTCCCACAGTCGTGGAAAGAAGCTACCGTCATCGGTATCCCCAAACCGGGCAAGCCCAAGTCCTCCCCAGGCAGTTATCGCCCCATCAGTCTGCTCAATGTCCTAGGCAAAATCTACGAGAGGCTTATTTATAAGCGTCTCAAAGACTATGCCGAAGCAAAGAGCCTAATACCTAAAGAGCAGTTTGGGTTTAGAACCCAACACTCTTGTGTCCAACAGGTACACCGCATTGTCGAGCACATCAGCGACAAATACCAGCGCGGTATGATGACTGGGGCCCTCTTCTTCGACATAGCGAAAGCTTTTGACAAGGTCTGGCACAATGGTCTGATATACAAGTTATATCAACTAGGCGTGCCTGACCGTCTCGTGCTCATCTTACGGGACTTTCTGTCGAACCGCACCTTTCGGTATCGCATCGAAGGTGCGCTTTCCTCCCCCCGTACCATTCGAGCCGGAGTCCCCCAAGGCTCCGTGCTATCCCCACTCGTCTTCACGCTGTTCACCAGCGACATCCCCAAGAACAAGAAGACTCAGTTAGCCCTTTTCGCTGACGACACGGCCATTTATTGCTCCGGCCGGAGTCCGCTTGCCATCAGCCATAATCTCCAAACCTCCGCATACGCCCTGGGCGATTGGTTCCGGAAATGGAGAATCGAGGTTAATCCCGACAAGAGCCAGGCGGTCCTCTTCGTCAGACCGAAGAAACCCCCCCCTCGCTACCCCAGTCCGATCACCATGTTTGACAAGCCGATCCCTTGGGAAGAGCGAGCCAAATATCTAGGAGTAATACTCGACCGACGCCTAAATTTCAATGAGCACATAAAGACAGTACGTTCGCGTGCTGCTTTCGCTCTTGGTAGGCTCCACTCCATGATAAACTCACGCAGCAAATTGTCACTCAAGTGCAAATTGCGTATTTACACCGCGTGCATCCGCCCCATCATGACCTATGCCTGCCCAGTCTTCGCACACGCCAAGTCCTATCAAACCCATAGAATGCAGACTCTCCAAAACCGTTTTCTCCGAAAGGCCACGGGTTCTCCGTGGTTTGTCAGGAATGAGCGACTCCACGTCGACCTCAAAATTCCCACCATAAAACAGTTCATAAAGCGTATTACCAAACGCTTCTTTGACACTGCCGAAAAACACCGCAACCCGCTAGTGGTTGCGGCTGCCCGATACGTCCCCACCAAAATAGGGAAAATTCGCCGTCCCAGGCACTCTCTAGCTGAGCCCGATGACCCCATCACCCTCCTTCAAGAAAGCCGTAGGGAAACCAGCACTTTAAGGAAAAACAAACACAGACCGCGTTCCGTTTTCCGGCCCCGCCGCCGAGGCCCATCGCGACGCCCCCGTAACACCCCCACCCGACCCTTGCCCAACGAGCCAGCCCGCGTTGCTGAGCAAGTAACGTTAAATTCCCCAATTAATAATAATACGACCCAGCCTGTCCCTACTTGCTGCCCTCCCCAAAATGACGCCCTAAGCCGAGGTCCGAGCCCCACAGGGGGTGCCCTTAGCGAGCGGTCATTAATAGAATAGAATAAATTAGCTTGTAAGCCCTGGCTGGGGGCCTTAAATTCATTTGAGGTCACCACAGGATAGTCCGGTTAAGTAGTAACCAGCCGTAGAGAGCTGGAAAACTGCGAGTGGCCATCATCAAAAAAAAAAAAAAAAAGTGGTCAGGCATTCCGGATCCAGCAGTACGAGAAGAAACAACTAAGAAAATAAATACAAGTGAAGTGACAACAAGTGTTTTATTGCACCAGTGCTTTCAACGCCCCTGCAAATCATCCCGCCGGCGAACCCGGTCTAATACAGTGTCAACAACGGCAATAAAGTTATAGTTCGCGTCCACAAGGGCCATCAAAACAATTGAAAATGTTTTCTTGTAATTAAAATATAGAGATCCACTGTTCGAGGGAGCCTGAATTGTTATGTGCTTACCATCCAGTGCTCCGACACAGTTAGGGAAATTCCACAACAATTTAAAGTCATTGGCAATAATTTTCCATTTATCTTCTGTAGGCAAAGGTAGCATTTCACTCATCAGAGTTTCCTTTATTATGTGTGTCTGCACTCCCACACCATCACCAAGCCATGTATCCACTCCATCACCACCATCACTGTCGTCTCCATCTACTACATCTACTTTAAGAAAGAGAAAAGGTTCGACAAAATGCACACCAAAACCATCCTCAGCATCTTCATTAATGGAATATGTTCTTCAAAAAAATCAAGAAAAAGCTGAACGCGTCGAGCACCCAGTTTAAATGGTATTGCACCCACTGTTAAGAAGCACAGCCATCTACGCATGTGTACTTTATATTATAGAACCTAATCGTTACGAGATAAGTAGATATATAAGGAACAGCAGCCTTTTTTGTTAATATCTCTTAGGTTCATGTCATAATGTTAAAGTAAATAACTCTAGTAGGTACCCTTTACCCTAGGGCAGCATAATACCGATTAATAAACTCAACATATAACGTAGAATCAAGTATCCACAGCTATTTACCAAGTAAATAGACATAGTAAATTGACGTAGATAGTTTGATACAGTTATAACCGCTAGAGTAAACAAACCCGCTGATTGGTTTAGAATTCCCATTGTTCGTCTGCACCTGCATGTGCAGCTGCGTCTGCAGCTGCGAGTGGAAAATTCCATTCTATTTAGGTCACAGGGGTGAAGAAAGGGAGTCGCGGGACGAGGAATAGCCGACTTCCTTGCTTTCTATTGGATAGTTGACGACGGTAGAAATTTAGTCCGGCCGCTACCCGCGTATATGTGCAAGTAGATAACTAGGGCCTTTTTTAGTTGAAAAGATAGTCTCCAAGTATTTTAGTCTTCTTCAACCCTAGTCTCTAGTCTTGTGTGTGAAGTGTTGTAACCCTGTGCCAGTATAAGTATGTTTCTGTTGTTATTATAAAGTGTTTATCAGTATAAGTTATGGTGTTAGATTCAGTGTTTAATATTTACGTGTAAAGTTTCAATATAAAGTTTATAATAGCTCATCTTTAGTTGTTTCTCTATTATTCAACCCTGCGGCCTGCTGGTATCTTACAATTTTGGTCCTTCGAGAGCCGGATACGGTGAGCACGCATCAAGATGAGTACCAGAAGCACAATTACAACAAGGAGTAAGTTACGCAAGCTAGAGGCCGAAATGAATGAACGGCGAGAAGCTGATTCTGGGTTGCCGTCCGAACGGCCACCAGGCTCACCTTCAATTGCACCGACTATAACGTCGGTTCCTGTCCCTGTGATCCCACTGGCGGGTAGAGGTCGTATTATCGACCACAGAAGAGAGTTCTGCACGCCTGTGAGATCGGATATATTACAGAGGGCAGGGTCCGAGTTTAGCCATACCTCCTCGAAAAGCGGCCAGAGGAATGCCGACTACCTTCGACGGAGGGTGGAATATGAGGCTGAACGGGAGTTGGTGCACATGAAAGAGCGATTAGTACAGAAGAAGCTGGTTGCTGATCTCGCCGAAATAGACGCTGCGGTTGAAGAAGACAGAGGCTCAGAAGAGGAAGGGACGACGCGTCGGGTAGAAGAATGGGTCACAGAATCGGCTCCCGTCGAAAGGGAAACTCGTGCGCCTGCTGAGTGCCGCGACTCGCCGCCGCGTCAAGTGTCCGCGCCCTCCCGAGAGGTGTCCGCGCCCGCGCCACCGCTCGATTACATACCCGCGCTCACACAGTGTGCGCCCGCGTCGGTACAGTTGCGCGAACCACCGTACCTAGGGAATGTTACGCCCCTAGCTACGGCCAGTGCCCCACGGAAAAGGGAGCAGGCTAGAGAAGTGCCTGAGTGGGGTAATACGTTTGCAGACGACGCGGAGAAAAGCAGGTCTCGAGATAGAAAAATAGACCAATTGGCAGACGCCATAACAAGCTTAGCACGCCCGCGGCCGGTACCAAGACAAGCCTACGAGTTGCCAGTGTTCAAAGGCGACCCGGCGGAATGGCTGTCTTACAAGAATATGTACCACGATACGACGATTATGTACGAATTCAAGCCGCACGAGAATCTAGCGCGCTTGAAAACGTCGTTGCAAGGAGATGCAAAGCTGGCGGTAGAGGATTTGTTACGTACCTCTACGAATCCAGCTGAAATAATGAGGACGCTTGATGAAGAATTCGGGCATCCGAATTTAGTGCTTGAGTGTGCCCTAAGGAAAGTGCGTGCGTTACCTAAAGTGACTGAGAGTGGCCGCGAACTCAGAAAGTTCTCAACGACAGTGAGAAATTGTGTGTCACTACTCAAGAGTATACGTGCCAACGGATACCTGAACAACCCACAACTGGTAAGTGAACTTTTAAGTAAACTTACACCTGTACAGCGCGCCCAATACGGTGATTTTGCGATGGGTATGGCAACGAACCAGGGCATAGATGTGCGAGTTTCACCGAGTCTAGAAATACTCGCAGAATTCCTGAGTCATCTAGCCCGAGCCACCTCCTATTACGTACAAATGGAGATGAACACGCCCACACCGTCGGCTAGCGCCATTAAGTCACGATCTAATGTACAGTTTGTAAGGCCGCCTAGAAATGTTCAACGATTGCACGTTCACTCGGACAACGATCAGCCGACCCAGGAAACAGAAGAACGATGCACGTTATGTGAGAAAACACACAAGTTACCTGGGTGTGAAAAGTTCGCTGGGTTGAGTGTCGAAAAGAGATGGGAACACGTCAAGAAGAACAAGTTGTGTTTCAAGTGTATAATTAGGAAACACGGAAAGAATGTCTGTCGCGCAAGTAGGTGCTCGTCGTGTAATTACGCGCACCACATATTGTTACATGCCGACAGGAAAAAGGAGAGCGAGAGCGTCACGAATGTCAGCGATTACACACGGAAGGCGTTATTGAAGATACTGCCGGTGTGTGTAACAGTGAACGGTGTGGACAAGCAGTGTTATGCCTTATTGGATGACGGCGCAACCGTATCACTGATCGACGACTCGCTAGCTAGAAATGCCAGTGGAAAACGAGTGCCACTAACCTTACGCAGTGCGCGCGGGCAAGAGATTACCGACGAAACATCGAGAGTAATAAGTGTATCAGTGCGTGGGCCAAACGGGCAAACACATCAAGTGAAGTGTCGTACAATAAAAAGCCTAGACTTACCCGCGCAAACAGTGTCCGCCGCAGTGATAACCGAACACGCCCACATTCGCGACTTGGGTTGCGAAGAAATGAGAGGAGCCAGGCCATTGCTGCTGCTGGGTCAGGACAACTGGGAGTTGCTGACCAGCCAGGAGACTCGCCGAGGGAAGTCAGGTAAGCCAGTTGCCTCTTTGACCAGTCTAGGGTGGGTTGTGCACGGACCCGTAGGTAGTTGTTATCAAGACACCAACGAACAAGAACTGAATTGTGTAGTAGAGTCGACTATTGATTTACATGAGATCGTAAAGAAACAGTTTGAACTAGAATCTATAGGAATTTCAGAGGTGCCTAGAAAACATAAAGACATAGAGAGAGCCAAGGCTATTTTAGACTCCACCAGCTGTCAAAAAGAGAACGGCGCGTGGGAAGTAGGTCTGTTGTGGTGTCGGGACAACCCTCAGTTGCCCGACAATTATAAATATGCACGTCATCGTCTATCAGGCATTGAACGCCGGTTAAGTAAAGACGCTGTGTACGCATCTGCCTACACAGCACAGATAGACAGATTGATAGTTGAAGGGTACGCGAGTAAGGTAGAGGGCGGTGTCAAGTCCGATCCGGTATGGTATTTACCCCATTTCGGGGTAACGAATCCTAACAAGCCGGGGAAATTACGATTGGTCTTTGACGCCGCGGCAAGCTACAATGGAACGTCTTTGAATGACAACTTGTTAGCTGGGCCGGACTTACTCAACTCCCTGCTAGGCGTGATATTTAAATTCAGATTAGGGCCTGTCGCTTTCACGGGGGACATAGCCGATATGTTCTTACGTGTTTCGATCAGAGAACAAGATAGAGGGGCGCAACTATTTCTTTGGTCGACTGACGGCAATAGGGAGCATGACGTGTACGTCATGAACTCCATGATATTCGGGGCCGTTTCGTCGCCTACATCGGCAATTTACATCTTAAATAAGAACGCTGAACAGCATAGAGAGATGTACCCCGACGCGGTAGCCGCCATAAGAGAAAAACATTATATGGACGACTACCTAGACAGCACTTGGTCGGCCGCGCAAGCTAACGAGTTAATTGAGAAGGTGACCCACGTCCACGCCAGAGGCGGGTTTAATATACGGGGGTGGGTAACCAATTCTCCAGAGCTGCGCGATAAGTTAAGATCAGAGATACCTGACCGAGTGTCGTTAGACAAAGGCGAAGGTGCGACAGAACGCACACTAGGTATGATTTGGTCACCGAGCACGGACCAATTAGCTTTTGATTTATCGTTTAAACGATTACCTAAAACCATAGTAGCGGGACACGTTGTGCCAACAAAACGGGAATTCCTTCGCTTCATTATGTCGATCTTTGACCCATTAGGTTTTCTGTATCCGTGTGTCATACAGTCGCGTATCCTTATGAAAAGGATATGGCACACGGGTATTCAATGGGATGAGAAATTAAAAGAGGCAGAAGCAAAAATGTGGTTTGAGTGGTTACATAACCTGTATCACCTTAAGGACGTACATATACCTAGGTGGTACGGCTTGAAATTAGAGCACTTAGAATTACACGTGTTCGGTGACGCGAGTGAATCCGCCTACGCAGCTGTAGCCTACATAGTAGGGTTAAACAACGACGGGAATAGGGATGTCGCTATAGTGATAGGTAAGGCGAGAGTAGCGCCACAAAAGGTAACATCCATCCCTAGGTTAGAGCTGCAAGCAGCTGTGTTGGCCTGTAGACTAGCTGACACAGTTACTAAAGATATAGGAACAAGAATTAGCAGTGTGTATTTGTGGACAGATAGTAAGACTGTTCTCAAATGGATAAATTCAGACGCTACAGAGTTCCAGAGATATGTATCACACCGCTTAGCGGAGATAGATATGAGGTCAGAGAGGACGAGCTGGCACTGGGTTCCGTCGGCGATGAACCCCGCTGATAAAGCTACCCGAATGGACTGGCCTAATACCAGTAATGAGTGGCTGTCGGGTCCCTCTTTTCTTCGCTGTTCACAGGAGCAGTGGCCAGCTGACACCGAGCTCGACACGGTGGCAGAAGAGGACCTGGAGAGAGTGCAGCGCGTGCACACCATTGCGGCACAGGCTGAACCGCTGCTACAGTACGAGCGGCTGCCTACGTGGACGCGCGCACTAAACGTTGTGGCGCGTGTGTGTATATTTACAGAGCGCTGCCGCAAGCGACGACAGTCAACCACCGTGTCGGCAGAAGACCTGCAGGAAGCCGAGTTGCGCCTCTTGCGCCTAGCACAGGCGGAGAGCTACGCAGCAGACATCACGGCGCTGCAAGAGGGCCGCCCACTGCCTCGTAACAGCAAGTTACAAGCACTGGACCCAATGTGTTTCGAAGATGGGCTGGTGAGAGTACGTGGCAGGCTGGGCGCCTGCAGCGAGCTCAACTTTGGCGAGCGCCATCCAATCATACTGGATGGGAAACATGCGCTCACGCGGCGCCTACTGATGAAATATCACGTAGAGGCGCTGCACGCCAATCAAGAAACGGTCGTCAACAGAGTCCGTGAGAAGTACTGGGTGACCAATCTGCGGTCAACGGTCAAGACCGTCGCTGCAGCTTGCCAGCGGTGTCGCCTTGAGAGGGCCAAGCCGGTGACACCCAAGATGGGTGACCTTCCGGTGGCCAGGCTGGAGATTACAAGAAGAGCTTTCGTGCACTGTGGGGTCGACTACTTTGGCCCCATGGAAGTCACTATTGGCCGGCGCAGAGAGAAGAGGTGGGGCGTGCTGTTCACTTGCCTCACCACCCGCGCCGTCCACCTGGAGCTGGCAGCCTCGCTGAGTGCAGATTCGGCCATCCTTGCCTTGCGGCGCTTAATTGCGCGCCGCGGGCGACCATCTGACATGTACTCCGACCGAGGTACAAACTTTGTCGGGGCACAAGCCGAACTACGCGCAGCTCTGCGCGACATGGACCACGACAAGCTGAGCAGTGAAGTCACGGGTCGCGGAATTGCCTGGCACTTCAACCCCCCGGCATCCCCACACATGGGCGGGTGCTGGGAACGACTGGTGCGCTCTATCAAGAATGCGTTAAGAGCAACGCTACGAGAGCGTACCACCCGCGAAACTACGCGCAGCTCTGCTCGACATGGACCACGACAAGCTGAGCAGTGAAGTCACGGGTCGCGGAATTGCCTGGCACTTCAACCCTCCGGCATCCCCACACATGGGCGGGTGCTGAGAACGACTGGTGCGCTCTATCAAGAATGCGTTAAGAGCAACGCTACGAGAGCGTACCACCCGCGAGGAGGTCCTTTACACCCTCCTTGCCGAGGCCGAGCTGATCGTTAACTGCCGACCTCTCACGTACGTGAGCAGCGACGTCGAGCACCCAGTGGTGCTGACCCCGAACCATCTCTTGGCGCTGGCGCTGGTTGCGCGAGTACCTGCCGACGCTTCAACGACGCAACAAGTGGTCAAGTGAAGTTCTAAACGTGAAAGTGGGTGACGTAGTAGTGATTACGGATGATAATAAACCAAGAAACCAGTGGACCAAAGGGGTCAAGTGTCTATCCTGGTGCAGACTATAATAAGAGTTGTAGACATAAGAAAAAAATCATGGGGTCCTGTGTCGGCCCGTTGTAAGGTAATTGTGCTTCCTACAGACGGAAGTGTAGTCGGATGAACCCTCTTACAGGGGGTGGAAATGTTGAGAAGCACAGCCATCCACACATGTTTGCTTTACATGATAGAATGTAATTGTTACGAGATAAGTAGATATATAAGGAACAGCAGCCTTTTTTGTTAGTATCTATTAACCTCTCAAGGACCGCCATTATTTACGTCAACCATCTGTCAAGCACCGCGGGCGGGCTCTTATCGTAAGCGTAATCTGACACCGGTCACAAAAACTGTTATTGCTCCGTTTCTGTTGCTTCTATTCACACACTCTAAACGGTTTCGGGTTGTTCAATGACGTGGCTATGAAATATAATGTAAACAAGATTCTGATTAGACCTCAAGAAATAAACATATCTTAGTGAAATCGGAGTACTTGCCGAATATAGTTATGTTGCTGTATTATGTTGATTTATGACTAAACTGTGTGATCAATTTACACGAAATTTTGGGAACTGACTCATGAATAGACTGGTAATCTAAAGATAATGTTATTTTACGAAATCTGTATCCGATTCCTGCAATATTCAAACTCGAACTTCATAGCGCGCGGCGCATTTTTCATGAATTTGCATTGTTCGATACACTACTTTGTAAACGATCATCAGAGGTATAACAAACAGATGCCCTTAAAAAATGATTCTAGAATACTACATATATATTCATCGACTCATTAGTAACAATAAATCGTTAAAATATGCCACTGTAATTGTAAAACCTCAAAATAACCTAGATTAGGGAACAAATCTGATAACTTTATTGTAGGCTTTTTTTCGCCAGGTAATTTAGGCGTTTGAATTTGAATGTTACTTGAAAATGAACAAGAACAAAGTAGTCTATCGAATTCTACCCATACTTACCTTATCTTTCATAGAAAAAACCAAAATTATCAACCTCTGAAGTGGTCATAAAAATGTATGAAATTCTAACATTCCGTAGGGTTGGGACCACACCACTATAGTATCGATAAGTTTGACTGAGTTCAGGAAGGAAAATAAAAATCAATTTAGATTGACATAAGTACTTTTTTTTACATAATATGCATATTAGTAAAATAATAATAATACTTATTTATTTATTTATTTACAAAATACTCGGGGAACTGCGGAAACACTAGGCAGACCGAGCGGCCGTTCCAGTAAGCTAGATAGAACTGCTAGCTTTTTTTATGATTGTAATTTACTAGATTTACATAGGAATGATACTAAAATGTCTAAATACAGCAATCAAACTCAAACTCAATCTCAAAACATTTATTTCAATAATTAGACCATTACAGGCACTTTTGAATGTCAAAACGCAAAAAAATACTAAGCTACAGTCCCAGTCACAGGGCATAATAACTTGTGAAAGTACTGTAGTTGCCCATTCCAAAGCGTAGATCCTATGGAGAAGAATGGGCAAGAAACTCCATGGACACTCTTTTAAATCATGATGTTGTTACAAAGTCAACACTAAACGTCACTTTCTTTTTTCAAGTACCCGGCGCGACCTGTAAACAAAAAACGATTAACTTGGAAGAAAATACAAAAAATAAGAAAAAAATATAATATACAAAAAATATAAAAAAAACTCAATCCAAAGCGGAGTCGAAATCTGCAAGAAACCATCCACGGAGTCTCTTTTGGAACCTTTTATGTGTTACAAAAATCCTGAAATCAGAAAACAGAAAGCTTTAATTGTGAACATAGGTCAAGTTACACAATACATAGTGTGAGGTGTTATAAACCTCCCCCCCCCTGGTTACAATATCCTTGTTTTTTCTATAATGTAAAAATAATTTACAGAAAGAAATACATAAACACAACCCAACCTGAGCCCCAGTGCACACGCACCCAATCCATACATACCCGGCGTTTAGACAAAAAGGATAGTATGATCGAGAAAAGGAGTGTCTCTACAATTTGTCGTCTGTCCGTCAGTTTGACTTTGCGGAAATAACAAAAGGCATACTCTCGTGTCAGTCTGTCCGTCCAATCTACAGTTTCAAAATAAGATAAAAAAAAGTCTGTCAAGTGAAGTCAGTCAAGCTGAAAATAAAAAAAATGCTCTAAATAGAGAAGAACTAAAAAAAAAACTAGGAGTAACTATGGTATAGTTTAAAACATGGCTCTAAACAAAGCGGTACATCACAAACACAGCACACAAACGACGTACGTCGCGTCATTCCAGCCTGGGAACAACGTTTGCACCGACGTCGAACGCGACAGCCATTCCTCATAACTCCGTCTAACTTTTTGGGCCAATGTTCGGCTACGGCCACATTTGTCGGGCCCAAACTACTCAGTCCAGGAGGAGGTGGTGGTTGTGGTGGACGAGGTTTTGGCATGTGTTCGTGATGATGTTGGAGTATCTGATCTACTAATTCTAATCTAAAAACTAAGTGTTTTTTGGGTACAGAAGTTGAACCCTCTAGAATAATTCTGGCATTTAAAATTGAACAATTGAGAAGGCGTTTGAAGACCTTCATATTCCATTTAGAGCATCTTTTTCTTTCCAGCAGGTATGGTTCCAGCATTTGATCTTTACGATCAACGCCTCCCATACCCTTGTTATAGTCTAAAATTACTTCAGGTTTGAACTGAGCCTCGCGATAAGGTTTCGGCTCCATCCGGCCTTGTTGAATGCCATGGTAGGTAGAGATGGTGCTGATTTTCCGTTTCTTGTCCTGGTATGCCATGACAGTGATATCGCCGGAATGACGGGCTATAAACTGGCCTTCTTTCAACTTACACAACGATATTAGTGGAGGAACATTGCGGCGGTTAGCACGCACTGTCCCTACGCAATCCGTTTTTCGTGTCTTTAGAAATCGGGCCAGTAGGGGGCTATTAAACCAATTGTCCATAAAAAGAGTATACCCTTTGTCAAGGAGAGGATGGATGAGTGTAAGGACGGTGGCCGTGCTTTTCAGCAGTGTGGACGGGAAAGTAGGATCGTAGTTGGTGGCTTTGCCGAGGTATACAAAGAAAGACCAAAGGTAGCCAGTCGAAGACTCGCAGAGTTCGTAGGTCTTCACCCCGAACTTGGCCGCCTTGGTCTTAATATACTGGCGGAATTTGAGGTTCCCTTTCCACAAAGTCAGGGATTCGTCAATGCAAATGTTTTGAGATGGGACATAGGCTTCCTTGAAGCGTGAATTTAAATGGTCTAAAATGGGGCCAAAACAAAACAGTCTGTCAGAGTCGTCTGTCGGTCTATTGCTGTTGTCATTGAAATGGAGAGCGCGGCAAAGAATTTCATATCGTCTACGGGAGAACAACTTTCTAAAGATGTTCGTTTGGAGGAGAGGATTCAAAGTAAAACAAGATTTCGTGGAGGGCATCCGGATGAATCCAAGCATCATCCAGAAGGAAAATAGGACCAAAAGCTCGTGAATATTCGTGTCATACCAATCCGCCGAAAGCTGACAGATGATTCAGCAAGCCACTGGGCATAACGGTTGGTCTCCGTCACAATATGTGACAAAACGCCATCATCCCAGTACTGCCTAAACGCCCCATACGCGTTTTCAGATGCAACAACTGGCCCTGTTTCCTGAGGCAGAAATTGTTCTCGCTCGCCTCTATGGTTATCCATAGGTAACCATTCAAAGCGAGGTGAAATTTCTCCTCGGGGCGCGCGCGTGGAGCACGAGGAGGACGAAGAGGACGCGGCCAGGGCAGGGGTGGGGGACAGGCAGGTGAGCCCCAGTGGCAGAAAGGCGATAGGTTGATAGAGGTACACATGAATGATGATGATGTGCCTGAGGATTTGAGGGCGCAAGTAATGCGAATGGTGAATGCTAGACTAGCTACGAGAGAGCGGGCGATAGCGAGAGCAAGGAGGCAAGTGATGGCAGATGGTGAAGTGCATGAGGATGAGGAATGGTTGGATGCAGATGACGGCCAAGATGAGGTCTTGTTTGCTGGAGGAGAAATTTCACCTCGCTTTGAATGGTTACCTATGGATAACCATAGAGGCGAGCGAGAACAATTTCTGCCTCAGGAAACAGGGCCAGTTGTTGCATCTGAAAACGCGTATGGGGCGTTT